>JAODOY010066490.1:0-16694 GCA_025399855.1 Forbesichthys papilliferus
TAAACTGTAAAGATCTCGGAATACCACTGCTGTAAACCTTTACCACAAGTCTTATGACTACTGTGGCCATTTACAGTGCATCTGGAAAGTGTTCACAGCACTTCACTTTTTCAACATTTTGTTATGTTACAGCCTCATTCTAAAATGTATTAAAATTAAAATAAATAAATTAAAAATGTATAAAAAAAACATGCTTCACTGTAGCGATGGTATTGACCAGGTGATGAGTCACTTGAGACACTTGGCATTCAGGCCAAAGAGTTCAATCTTTGTTTCAGCAGATCATAGAATTTTCTCTTTCATGGACAGAGTTCTTCAGGTGCTGTTTGGAAAACTCCAGGCAGGCTGTCGTGTGCCTTTTACTGAGGAATGGCTTCCGTCTGGCCATACAGGCCTGATTTGTGGAGTGCTGCAGGATTGTTTGTCCTTGGAAGGTTCTTCTCTCTCCACGGAGCTATTGCTGGAGCTCTGTTACAGTGATAGGGTTCTTGGTCACCTCCCTGCCCTTATGCCCTTCTCTCCCGATCGCTCAGTTTGGCCAGGCGGCCAGCTCTAGGAAGAGTCCTGGTGGTTCCACATTTTTTCCATTTATGCATGATGGAGGCTACTGTGCTCATTGGGACCTTCAATGCTGCAGAAATATTTCAGTAGACTTCCCCAGATTTGTGCCTCGATACAATCCTGTCTCCGGTCTACAGACAATTCCTTCGACTTCATGGCTTGGTTTGTGCTCTGACATGCACGGTCAACGGTGGTACCTTATACAGACAGGTGTGTGCACCTTTCCAAATAATGTCCAGTCAACTGAATTTGCTACAGGTGGACTCCAATGAAGTTGTAGAAACATCTCAAGGATGATCAGTGGAAAAGGATGTGCCTGAGCTCCATTTTGAGTGTCATGGCAAAGGCTGTGAATACTTATGTACATGTGATTATTTTTCCCATTTTTTTATTATTATTATTATTTTTTATAAATGTGCAAGAATTTCTAACAAACGTTTCCCTTTGTTAATATGGGGTATTGTGTATAGAATTTTGAGAAAAACATGATTGTAATCCATTTTGGAATAAGGCTAACAAAAAAGTGAAGCGCTGCGATGTATTTTTCCAATAGAAGTATTGTATGCGGCACATGTTCAGAAGAACCCATGACAGTGCGACATGAGTTATGAAGCAACCAGTCACAAAGTGCGGCCTACCAAAATGACCCTCCTCGGGTGAGCTAACCTCGCCCCGGAGATCATTGTGATCGTGGAGCTTGCCGGAGCTGCCAGCCGTGGCATGAATGCCAGCCCATGCAGCCCACCTCAACACGGAGGGTAGCACAATGGCCTCATGTAATCTGTTTACTCATTACCTCATCACTTAATGCTGAGATAAAGACCATACAGTGCCAGGTACAGTTTAATCAAAGTTAAAATCAGTGTGGTTTCACTTGTTGTTTTAAACGAGCATAATTCTTATCCTAGTAATATTATGGAGCACTTCCTCAAAAAGAGCAACATGAAGCCTGTAGCATCAAGTAAACGCAAAGATAGGCAACTAGCACTAACCCTAGCACTAAGAATCACTATAGCAACACCGAGTCTCGTACTTGACCCCGATAGAAGCCTGATTATTGTAATGATGAGATGCCACCACAACAGTGGTGTGTAACTATATATTGGATATGTAAACACTACATCCTTTGTGTTGAATGGACTCTGGCTGTTGCCATGGGAACATGCAGACATAATTAAAAGCACATTATGCAGCGTTTGTGTCTAGGATATGAATGTGTATGTGTGGAGACATGAACTTTAGACCTGTAGTAGTGTGTGTATGCGTTACCATGCTGAATGTGTCTCTTAAAGGAACGCCCTTCGGGACACGTCGCAAACAACCCAATGGAAACATCTCTAAACATGCCCAGTCATGCTGGGACCTTTCCAGAGAAGGTTTTCCCCCGCCTTGCTGGCTGCCCCATTGGTGGGCACAGATGCAAGTCAGCGGTGCCAGCCGGCAACCATGATGAGGAAAACAAATCAATGGAGGGAGGAGGATGGACGCTGGCAGCAAATTAGTAAACAATATTCATGCATCATAGTTTGTAATATTTTACACATAATTTCAGACAGCATACAGTAAAAACTAAATATACGGTACGTGGCAAATGTCATTTTGTTCATAGCTACCGACTATTCGGCAAATTGAGATTTCTTCAATCCTTCCATCACTTCTTTTCTGTAGACTAGACCAGAGCAACTGCCTTCACAGATTTGAATGCCAAATTAGGTGGCAAGGTATATCACAAAGCCCATGTTTTTACATACAGGCAGAGTGCCTGCAGGTTCATGCAACTTGATATAGGCTAGTCCGTACTCTATACCAGAGCACAATGTATTCAAGCAGTTTGAAACTACTACAACAACATAGGAATGTTATGTGACGAGAACCACATCATCGGTCACGTGATGCCCACCATGGGTTGAGCTCAGTACCGTCATCACCGCTTAGTGTAGTGACTTAGTGTTCCAAGAATATGATTTCTCTCCAGTGAATCTCTAAAAAAGGTAGCTAGGTACGTCATTCTCAATCACACGTTTGAGCTGACTTTTGTTGAATGCACATAAGACGAGAGTAAAAGAGGTGGAACACATTGGCCGAAATACAACCTTGTCGGAATATCATTTGACAAGGCTTTAGCTTTTTATAAAAGTGTATTTGATATCTTTGAGATTAGCAAAACTCCATTAACTCCAAGCAAACTACATTTAGAAGAATAAATGCAAAAATATGGCATTTGTTTCATTAGCTTCAAGGTTTGTAGCCTACATACTTTGCTAAGCAATGAAACTGGTGTAGCCAATCGCAACGAATAATGTCACATGACAATAGTGGAATAGGTGCGTTTAGAATTGGCTAAATTGTTTCCATTTGCTTGAGTTCGCAGCAAACTGTTTGAGAAGGTAGTTCTCAACGAACACACATTGACGCTGGACAAAGGGTGACCGTTTCAATCTAATACCTTTGAAATGTTTACAAAAAAGTTCAACATTCAAGGTCAAAGCAAATACGGTTGCCACGAACATTCGCCAATTCTGAACTCACCTCCATCATTTTGCTGCTGGTTAAAATATCTACCGGTCTACAGAAAATATGGAATATGTCGCTGCAAACCTGAATTGATTATAATATGTTGACATTTGCCGTTTCTTAATGATAACAATTTAGAGTTTGCTTTAGAAAGCACTACTTACCCGCATAGCCTACGATCTCCCAAACATATGACATGCCACATTCATCCAAAAATACTGGATTAAATTACTGCTCCATCGGGACAAAAGCAGAGCACATCAATACGTAATTCACAACCAAGCTTTACCAAAGATGGTATAATGTAATGCTGATTAATGCCATCATAATATGATGATATGATGATGATTTAGTTACACATGTTATTGTGTTTATGTGGGAGTCAATGAAGAGTAGCAAACCACCTGGCCATACAATGAAACATTACAGTAGCTGCCAAGAGCACAATCTTACAGGCCATTAGAAGAGAATTCCTGTGAAATGCTATCACCTTAAAAGCTAAATTGCAATACATATTATGTAACAACAAGCTAACCAACTTGTCAAACAGAGACCAACTGCATTGCTTCAAACAGAGCTGAACAAAACACTGCCAGCTTATCAACCCATTCACTTAATATTAACATATTTACGGTATATTAACACAATGATTCACATTATCGGACTACTTTACGTGCATGTTAAGGTGCCGACCTGATCTACTTTTTTCTGAGACACAGAGGTCACTGCTCATTCTGTTTAAGGCTCTGTCTGAAACATCTAGGGAGATATGGTAGTAGGCAGACACAGATTGGAAAAATAACAACAACAACATGCCTGCTACTTTACAATTATTTATCCCTTCAGCTACGTGTTCCTATCACACTGGGGTTCAGTTGTATTAACCAGCCTGAGCTTGACCAATCTTGAACCACAAGATCGTATTAGGTTACAGGAGCAGCCGAGCACCTTTTTGGGGTTGTGTTGCCCCAACATTCTCCTCTCATTCCTGCTCCCGCTTCATTCCTCTCATCTCCGTGCTCCTCCTGCTCATCGGAGCAGCCATGTCATGTCCGCTTCCGTTCGTTCCCGCTCGCTTGTTACGCCACGCCGTCCCGGTTGCTCCTAGAGCCAAACGGCACGTGTTCCGTTTTAAAAACAGATGCTTCTCACCGGCTATCTCCATTTCTCCCCCCTCCATCCTACACAAGCCCAGCATCTGCCTAGCACGCCTCGTTAGCACACTGGCGACGCTGCCTCGGCAGGACGGGACCACAACATGCATGCAAAGATCTGTACACGGCGGACACACTCACGCATCTATTCACCTTGAAAGTCACAACATCCTGGCAACAGTGAACACACGCGGTCAGGCACGATACATACCGTAAGCACATGCTCTCCCTCCGTCTGTCTCTCCATTAGAGCTACAGCATCCGCCACAGCCTCTGTGGCATTAGCCGTTGCCTTATCTCGGTCAATTGTGTGTGTGTGCGTGCGTGCGTGCTAAGAGGGACGAGTACAGCACTGCTCCTGCTTCCTCTGCTAACCCTTTATGCAGACACCACCACCACCACACACACACACACAGAGACACAGAGAGAGAGAGACCCACTCCCCTTCAGGCTGTTCTTAGCTCGGCAGCCAATCCAGTGTCATCATGAATATTTGATTCACACAGCAAAGACTTACACACACACACACACACACACACGAAGGACGAGCAACAGCTCACACACACTGAAGTATTCAGGTCACACATCAACCAGTATAAACAGAAACAACACACACACACACACACACACACACACACATTTCAGCTGTTACAGAAGATCGTTTGAAAAGAGGACATTAGAGCAATTCATTGGATGATTTAGATTCTGTCAAATTCACATTCGCAGGCTCAAGGTCAACCGTGTATTACAGCAACATGTAGTCTCACAAAAGACTATGACTCATTTCCTCACCCTGTCCAGTGTCCACACACACACACACACACACACAAAACATCTAGGCTAGCACAGCTGGTCAAATAGAAGGCATATAAAATCCATATTTTATCAAGCATGGTGGGATGAAATGTTTTAGCTCAAGGACAAAAACAACAATGCTATGTTTGGTTGATGTCAGTTCTCATAATGTACAGCATATTGTCCTGTTGGTGCACTGCCTAGCCTACAGGAGCCAACAGCTTCTGTACCTACAGTAAGCACAACACATGCATTAAAAACACCAGAGTATACCCAAGGTACTGAGCCATAAATCGATGGTTGTCTCACTAACATATTGCTGTCATATATGGAGGGAAATAAGTGATCAGAGTGCCACCTAATGGCCAAATCTACATTAAACACTGCCTGGCATGACTGCGGTTGCTTACGTGACTTAAGGACAGAATACATACTATATTGGTTGAAAATGTACGGGATGGTGGCCCTCCTACTGAATGAGTTAATAAATAAAAATATATATCTGGTGTTCAAAAGCAAGCAAAAGGGTTTTAGTTAGATAATATATGCTTAATTCATTAAGCACCGGTTTAGCACAGTGTTTTCACTACTGAGAAGTCCCACCCCGCTAACAGCCTCCCCAGGGAAGTACAATACAATAATAAAGTTCATTATTTAAAAAATTGCCAAACTACTACCGTAATAGCCCAGGTGTTTTTAAAAATATCTGATATTAAAATGTATTTATTTCTCATACCAGTGCAGTGCAGCCATCCACTACAGATGGCCATGTGCCATTCGCTCTGTGAATGGCACATGGCCAGCATGCAATGTTTTAAAACTTACAATAAAAATAATCATCCGATACGTCTACACTGCCCTGGCTCCGTAATTAGTAAACAAAGTGGCGAAAACCGCATGTACAGTATCAACAAAGCCGCAGCGCTACAATTTCCTTCAAAATGCATTTCTAAGTGTGAGGCACCGACGCGGAGGGCCGCGGAGCGATACTCTTTTGAACCGAGCTCGAAGTTAGCAAGAATGACTGACCCTGCCTTTCAGTCTGCAGTGATGAACAAAGCTGTTGTCACAGCATATTGGGTTTTAATATGGCCCTGGTTAATGCTTCAATAAATACAATATCCTCGAAAATCATGACAACGTTGTGCATAAGTTCAGTCTGTAAACTACTACGAAGCTGCGTTACACACAGAGTGCAGGTTTGATCCAACACACATTCATTTGAGTCATTTGCTGATAATATACAACATCGTTTGGTCAGTGTACGCAGACAAACAGATAATCTTACTGAAGACGTTTTTTATAATGTTAATCTAATCTTAAGCGATGTACATTTTCAGTATCTGAGGAGCAAGTTGGCTCATCGAGTAAAGATAAGCTATTTGGAAAGCGGTTGTAATGTTGTTTTTCAGATCTTTAGCAGCATACTTCAATATTTCCAATATGATCAGTCAGTGTCGTTTACCGTACAATGCTTTGTGTGACTCTTTTGCGGGTGTGACGTTTTTGCTGTGTCATCACCATTCATATAGCCTAGCGTGAGATTATGATCAACTTGTTAACTAGAGCACTCAATAAGTATTGTTTAAGAGCACAAAGTTCTTCATAGATCCAGCCTCTTAATTTTGCTCTCAACGGGAACTAAATTGATGCATTTAACTTTAAAATCTTCTGCATTTTATTCCGGGAAAGCATGTTCCTGGGGCCAAAAAGAAGGGCCAAAGCTCCAGCTAGCTGCCCATAGTTTCACAAAATCATATGTGAAACACTCACCCAGTCTGAAAGCAATTTATGGGAAAAGAACACGCTGAATACTACCACCGCCACACTATAACAGCATTAGCAATGGTGCTGTAGTAGTACAGGATGCTATAGTTTTGCAAAGCCTTCAGAACAACCAAACTCATATCATACTGTATCAAAGCCAGCCACACTGTTTTAGCAAACTATTGAAGATGAAATAAGTTAGGCTACAAATCATAAGATGTTTTTAGGATGTGTTATGTAATCCTCCCTGTCAAACTAACTCTTAAGGCTAACCACAAGAAAAAGAAAAAAAAAAACACTCCTCAACCACCCCCAAACCTACCATAGAGCTATCTTTTGTATGAAACATGGACATGACATGATTGGTGCCATTAGGTCTAAAGTGTATACGTAAATCTTCATTGTGTTTAATTAAAATGTTCCTTTGAGTCAACGACTAGGAATCTACAGGCCAACAACACACAATGGTGTCATTTTTCATAGTCCAAGTAAAGGGCCTAACTAGTGCCTCCAAAGGAACAAGAGCACTTGTATAATGTGTGCATGCCACAAGGCGTGGATTGTATAGAGTTAACAAACAGGCTGTCCTTGTCTACAACTAATACCCTATGATCTTGTGGGCATGCATACATAAATGTGGAGCGTTATTATTATTGTCACACCATAACAAGAGTGGTGCGCACCCAGGTTACGATGATGCAGCTGTTACCGTAGTAACTCTCTTCCTGATAGCTACATGAACCATATCACTTCCTCTCTGTCAAAACATTGAATCGACAGTGTTACTATCTCATACGGAAACACTTGTTTCTGCCAATCTAAAAGTTCACGTTGTTGCTTCCACTGGGCCTTCAGAAGACCAATTCCAGTACCAATAACAGGCAGCCTATTATTTTATAAATTAAAAAAAACATCCTATGTAGGCCTTGCTCTAAACAAAAGTGAAAGTGTAAACTAGTACATGCTCATCACACTAACCAAAAGGAACTAGATTTATATTGGCACATACATTATATACCCATTTATTCTTACAGCTGAGAGTTGGAGAACCTGTAATGGCTGAATGTAACCCCCCATTTCACAACTGCCCAGACTCTCCTCTTGGCTGGCAGGACAGAAGGTAAAACTCCATTGTGGAGGAAAGCCAGCCGTGTGGAGTCGAGTTAGTAGCAGCATGGTAAGTGAGGTTGTACTGTCGAAATAATAGAGACTTGGCCCATTTACTGTATGTCACAAATAGCTGAATAGGAGTAACCGAATGACTGCTGATGACCAGGTCATATTGAACTTTTTTGTACAATGTATGAACTTCTATTGCAATGATAATTCATTGCTATAAACACAGCAACGGAGCCTCAAAATAGTTCCCGGAAGAAGCCTAAATACTAAAAGTACACTATCAATTATATTTTAAATCTAAATCGGTGCATTTCTTGACAACTAATTACCAAATAACAAAGAAGAAAAATGTGAACTTTGGTTGGCGGAACTCTGTTATTTCCATGGCTCTGTGGTACCCTATTCTTTGAGTGACTGGATTAGATTCTTTATATCCTGCAGGTGAGAGATCACACAGCTAGCAAAAGACAATGGGAACAAGTAAACAATGAAGAAATCACTGTTACGTAATTGCATACTCAGCCAGGTTGGTTGAATTTTACAGCCACTTAATGTTGCTGAATCAGCTACAACTTCTGATTAGTTACTAAAGCATTAAAAAAAAAGCTGCATTCTCTACCTAGATGATAGAATGGCTACGTTTGTGTTGAGTTATGTTACATAATACATATGGGCAAAAAGGTGTGGAATATGTTTGTGGTCCAATGTATGATAAACATCACTGACATAGAACACAGAATAGCTAGCCCAACCAGTGAATATCAATTGCATTAAACCTATTCCAGTGCATGAGAAATACCCACAGACTGGCCTAATTTCACGATCAAGTGACGCTTTTTCCTCCTTGGTGAAGCCATTATGAAAAGACTCCTAACAAGGTAATTGCCTATGACGGCAAGGCAAAAATGAGAGAAAGAGAGGAGACTGGCTTGTTGAAATCATATTTCAAACAGTCAAGCTGAAACTAATGCCTGGCTGACGACAGCTGAATAATGGCTCATGCTTCAAGATGCTCACTCGCTCTGACAAAGACATTGTTAATGAACCCTTAGAGCCCCGACCGTTATCCTGAACCAGGCAGGTGACTTTTCTGAGAACTACTGTGTCACAGTGAAGGTATACTGTCTAATAAGACTACCAAAGACATAAAAGAGTGGCCAACTCTTTTCACAAGGGACCCAGGAGTCAGGTTTCTTCAGAACTGTTCATGGACACAAACACACGGGCACCCCATGGGGGCAACATTTCCCACCCGGTCACAGCCCAGTGTGCCATTTAGCCTAAACTTAGCTCTGTGGAAAGTTTTGCTGAATTACTACTGGTTAGTTAGTTACCTAAAACCTATAAAAGGTGTATTAACTGCCTGGATAACAGAATCAATGGCTCCCTTTGTGTTCCGAGTGATGCTACATAATACATAGGAGCAAAAGGGTGTGGATGACATTTAAGCGGTGCCATATTAACTTTACCAACAACGAGAACATGATGCCCAGCCGATTAATTCTAGTCCAAATTAAACATCTTCTGCACAGTCATCGTGGGGGTTCTCCAGTGCAAACAAAAGGAAATATTGATGTGCTGGCACTCCAACCAGACAGTACATCATACGACAGCCTTATGAAGTTATGGACCTGTGGCGTGGTCTGGTGGGAAGAGTGACAAGTCAAGCTAATTTCCTGTGACCATACACTGCATATGGGCATAACCAGTCATGTCGCACAGGTGTTGTTGAGTGTGAAAGGACCATTTCTCAATACTTTCATTAGTTGTTCCATCATATTAATGTCATTTTCTAAGGATTTTAAAACACATTTTGAGTTGTATACGCTGAGCAGAATGACAATTGACTATTAAAACGTTACTTTAAGAAGCAATACTTAAATCACCCTGTGGCCAATTATTACAGTATAAACTATGCCTTTAAGCAACAACACATGTAAACACAGAACTACAAACTACAGTTTGATGTGCATTTGAAGTAAGACTTCTCTGATCGGCATTACAAATGTTAAAAATACATCATATTTGCTTGCGCAGTGCAGAGCAGTGCATGAGAAATTCACAGCCTGCCCCAATTAAATGTTCAAGTGATGCTTTTTCCTTCCTTTAAAGCCATACACGTGACAGTGACACAGTAAATTAACACTGAGAATCCCATTTTCAGGAACCATGCTTGAGTTGACTGAGAACTACCGTGTCAGTGAAGGTGTATTGACTAATAAGCATGCCATAGACATAAAAAGGGTGCCGACCCACTCCTTTTCAGAAGGGAACCAAGAGTCAGGTTTCTTCTGACCTGTTCATGGTCACACAAATACAGACATGCACCCTATGGGGACAGCTTTCCCCACCCTATCCCTTAGGTCAGTTTAGTGTGCCATTTCAACTTAGCACTGTGGAAAGTTTTTAGTCTCTCTAGTTGACTTACTCTCATCACCAGCTGTTACTGTAAATTATTATTATCACATGTATTATTATATGTGAGTCTTAACACTCACACGTAAAACGAGCCTTGGGCGATTAGGTACTGTGTAATCTACTACACTGCAACAACGCGTGTTTCAATTTGTTTGAAAGTCATCTTTCAGCCAAGTAAAGTAACGTGTGCTCTTTCGGTTGTAGGAACCCTCTCAGTAAAATTAACATAATTTCCTAACTCTGCAACTGTCGTGTCACACAAGAAATCTATACTTGGGCATTTGATATGCAAATTTGCCTGTCATCTCTGTACTCGTAAAAGCTTTGCATGTACACGAATGCAACTCCTTGCAATGCAACCTTTTTCTGTATGACACGAGCAAACTTTATTAAGTTACTCGAATGTAAGGGTGGAGAACACGACACTACAAAAAGCAGCCTAATAACAGGCTGATTCAAGACAAAGAGATCTGCGTATCGTGTTTACAAAACCATAAAATCAACCGGCTAACATAAAAACATTGAGTTACTTTACAGTAGCAGTAGCCTGCCGTTAGACTGGCAGCCGGCTAGTACCGTTTACTCGGCTAGCAATCTCGACAAAGAAGAACACACATGGTCTAGGTAAAACATAAGCAAACAGGAAAAGTTTAAAAAACAACGTAGTCGAATAGCGGGCTCGGCTGGCTTTTAGAAAACACATTTGACTAGAATGTGTCGCTTCGCCACGTGTCATAAACAGAGAGCCGGGCTAACAATAGCAATCGCCGGTGGGCTACTGAATCTGACTCCCAAGCATCTCTTCTTGACTGTTTAGACAGAGGGGAGCTCGAACAATGAGGAAATGCGACAGACCGTGACTACCCGTAATAAGCGGGTACTTACAGTTCTCAAGAGGGGCGTCATTTGCTCGGTAGCTTCTTCCATTTTACCTGTCGCCTTATGTGTTTTGTTGCTGATGGACAGGGGGACCGCGTATGACACTTCTTGGAACTCTGTGTGTTGGGGTGACTTCGTGTGCGAATAGAAGAGACGCCTTCAAATTGATTGGCATGGTTATTGACCACTGTGGCATCAGCAGTCGCTTTGGGCGGCCAATTAAAACAGAGATAGGGTGGAGCTACTTTCCTCCTTCCCAAACAACCAAGCGGGCTTTTTTTATGATAACTCGGTCCCTGTCTAGAGTGTAGCCTACTTGCTTTGGTTTAAACACTGTCACACATATTACATATTTGACATCGAGTGAAAAATGCAACATCAAAGAAAATTTTACGTTTTATTCGTTTACATTGCACGTTTGGTTTTGTGAAAACGTTGTAATTGTCAACGTGAATATGTGAGCTCTTTTTAAAATGGAAATGCGTTGCAACGATTAGTTTTTACCAGCAGATGGCAATGCTGTATAAATGGAATATCCAATTGATTCATACTGCATTCAGCATGAAGTATGGTAGTCTAATAGCCTTCAATAGGCCTGCAACATCATAAGAATAGAACTGCTCTGTAACTAAATGTAGCTGCGCATATAACTCGTCTCTCTCTATTATAATTGTAACGCCGGTATCACTCTAGTGTTAGTGCATATGACTAGGCATTTTATTACATTGTAATTGCTGCTGCTCTGTAGCCTAATGTGTTGATAAATAAACATTGCACTTGAACCTGAAAGCTCATGTTGGGTGTTATATTTACATATATGAATAGGCCTAGTAGACTATGCTTAGTAGATTTTCATATGATATCCCTAAAGTGGAAAGTTGCCTTTATTTTTTCACAGCAAGGTTTTATCATTTAGTAATAGATTGCTCACCCAACGCTTCCACAATCTTTGCTTTGCTTTTTACGATTTGTTGTTGTTGAACTCTCTCAAACAGTAGCCATACAGTTAACACACATTTAGGTTTTATGGTTTCCAATGCAATTAGCATCGTATTACAGAAAAATATAAAAAGTTCAATGCATTTCATCAGTTCAAGTGTATGAAACATTATATAAACAGACAGTTGCAAAGATCCAAAGTATTCAGTTCTCTCAAATTAACTTCTTCAAATAGTTCCCCAACCCACCCCCCCCACCTCCGGCATAATCACGCGGCAGCTCTGAAATAGAACTGCAAGGTGGGAGATCAAACTATCACCTCTTAATTGTAGCCTGAGTCTTACAGACGCTCGGAGAGCCCATTAGCGCACGAAGAAGTGTGCTGCTTACCGCTCATAAAACATGCATCCGCAGTTCAGCACAATGCAGCTGGGAGATGAGTCAGAAGTTAGACACGATTAACCGCCCAGCATCCACCTGCGCTGGAACACACTTTAAAAAGATGCTACCTGTGAGGCTTCGTGATGCAAAATGAGAAACTTCCCTCTGCTGACAGATGATATAGAGAGAAGAATAGAATAGACTATACGATAATCTGTTTCTTAAGCATTTCTTTCCGTTGACATTCTTTATGTTTTTACGCAGTACCCCTCAGTGTTCTTCAGAGATATTCTTTACTCAGGCAACAAGCAGATGTGTCAAATAGATTTTAATGTGTAACAAGTCACTCAATGATTTTGGACTGTGTTTGGAGCAATGGGACATGCTACCTTCCCTGCTAGAGTCCCCTGTTCCCTGAAGATTTGATAGACGTGTTTTTTTTTTCTTTCTTCTTATCTTCTCCCTAGTGGCAAGGCCATACATATAGCCTTCGTGCGTCCAGAGAGACGGAGTGGGAAATTTAAATTCCCAAAACTGCAAAGTGCCAATAATGCATTGATTTTGACCACATACATTTTCCACGTGGCCGGCCCGCTTCGCAGTCTCATCTCCACTGGGTGCAGCCAGCCCAACACATGGGAAGAGATGGGTGAGGCTGCTGAGATTGAGACGGTGTGATGATTGGGGGTCGGATGCACCTTTGCAGGTCTGCCCCCCACACACACACACACACACCCTCCCCTCTCCAATCGCCCCCAGAGGGAACACAAGGGTCTTAAATCAATGCCCTGTTAAGTGCAGCGAGCTTATCTGCGGGATACTCTGTTTTTGACATTAGTCATGGAATGGTGAGTCTGGGCCCTGCAGGTTTGGTTTGAAGGCAAGGAGCTGTGTGCTGAATACGCTCTTGTGTTGCTGACCCACCAGACCCAGACTCAATGCAGTGTTGTTAGGGACTTGAAATGCATTTCTCTTTATTGTTATTAATTATTTGGGATAGGTTGATAATAACGCTACCATGTTTGACCACTCATCACATTACTTAGTTGATGCATTGGGGGAGCAACTGAGGCCCATGTGGCACTATTTCCATGACTGGTTATCAATGTGAAATTTGAATGTGAAATGTGAAATGTTAATTTAATGGCACTTTATTGTGTTGTAGTGCACCCACAGCCCCAGATGTCCTCCCAAGCAAACTGTCTGTGTTTTGAAACAAGATGGCAAATTAAAGGTATAGTCAGCCATTCTGGAGAAAGTGTGTTTGATGTTTGAACTCGATCAAAACAACAGCACCTCTCTCTTCAATGCCATGAGGTGCTACATCAGAAGCTCTGCCCCGAACACTGGAAATGCAGTGGCAATGGATAGGGTGTTGTTGTTATGTGGTGTGGTCTGCTAACCTTGCGAGACCATCCTGATCTCGTGAGCTTCAGTTTCATTTCACCGTGAGAATCAGTCTGAAAAACCTAGGAATCATTTTGAATGTGTCTGAGAAGCAACTGAACTTTCCAATCAGCGTCGTGTTTATAGCTATACGGGCGTGGTTTGGGTGTGCCACAGCGAAAACATTCAGATGGTTCATCCAATCAACTGCCAAGTGAAAGTACCTGCCATTCACAAAGTTTCAATGTATGGCTGACAACAATTCATCTGGCATGTCAGATTAGTGGTTAGTGGTCTGCACCACTTTGTCAGCGTTCCGTTTTACAGAGCCAGAGATGTGTAGGAACAGTGTGTTTTTTCAGCACGCACATAAGCGGGCAGCTCTAGCAGACTGCCCCTTCTGTCTGCTAGAGCTAATTCACTGAAATTGACAAAAATCAATTAGAAATAGCATTCTAATTGCTGACTGCCAGTAAGTGCTTGTGGATATATGTGAGCGAGAGAGAAGATGTGACCCATAGAGCCATGGAACAAACAGAGTTACGCCATCTCCGTTCACTCCAATGGACTGTTTTATCACAGCAATGGTGAATCGTGGAGCCTCAAAATAGTTTCCGGAAGTTAGCCTAAATACTAAAAGTACCCTATACATTTTATTTGAAATGTAAATCGGTGCATTTATTGACTACTTATTACCAAAAAATGAAGTTATATAGCTGTGTATATATACACGCACTTCTGGGAAATATTGTGCCATAGGTTTTGCCTCTCCATGAACCATGTGACCGTTGACAATAACGAACTTCCACTGCGTTCTCTCTTTCCATGGCTCTGATGTGAGCCATAGAACTCTGTAAGGGGATAGAGGATGCATTAAGGTATGGGACGGCTATTAGTTTCCAACCAAACAGCAGTATGTTAATAATGTTGCTTTCAACCACACAGACACATACACACACACTGTAACACTGTCTTTCAACCGAAGATGCTTTACAAATTTAAAGAAGAAAAAAAACCCTGCAAAATAACAGTGAAATAGTCAGTTCCTCCCTTCTCTCTCTCTAACTGGCATGATAGCGGTTTGACAGAGTTGCCATTTATCAACACGTCAAAAGAGGAAATGCAATGTGAAGTGGAAGCATAATTGCCACCGTCTCAGCTTCAACTGTCCTTTGGTTACTTTTAAAAAAGGGGGCCTCTAAAACATCTTGACCCAGAAACATGTCTGCCTGTGGTCATATTTATCCAGTGAGAGCAGTGATGGTGTATGACTGAAGGTGTGGAAACAGCCTCAAGCCAACATCTGTGTGTGGATGTCAGCCTTCCTTGTGTACAATGTCTGCAGCCTATTTAGCCTTTTTTTACAAGATCTCTGAACACGACTGAAGGCCTAAGGACAGGGCAAAGAGTAGGCATGACATTTGCAACAAATATATACAACGATAAAGAGTGAAGGATGAAGAGGGATGCAAATAATTAAATGTGGCAATGCTTTAATTGTACATTCCATAAACCACTGGATGCCATGACACAATCCTTGTACAACAGCGATAACAACAACAACTAGCTGTGTAGCCAACAATGTTACAATGCGTTGAGCACAACAGTCGATTCTTCCGTTCCTTTCCACCACGTCTGCAGGTCTCATCCCAACGTGCATATCTTTCTAAGACAACATTGCATGCGTTTGTGGAAGCATGCTGCTGAGGTGTCTATTGATAGCTGTACTTCTTGCATGAATGGTTGTCAATTTGCGAGTCTACAGGTATATTGACTTACTGGAGTGCACGAGTTGTCAGGTGTTTGTTTTTATTCTCCCAGAAATAACATCTTTTTTAAAGGAGACACGTAATTAGAGAGAAAATAGAGGGCTGTGTTTAGAGTCAGACTTACTGTAGATTTAGACACCGGTCCTCTGAGAAGCACAACACAGAACATACCGAATAGACACACAGTAAAAGAGAATCAATTTAATAACAACAGCAACAGCAATAATCCAAGGTAGTAAAGATTATCTAGCAGTTATACATATAATCCCAGTCCAGGCAGACAGTTATGGTGTATATCAATAAATATATGCCACATGTAATAATAAAGAAATGAAATACAAATATCTCTGTCTACTTCTGACCAGAGGGCAGTGGCTGGTACGAACTGCAAGTGAATGTGATGTATCCATGTAGACCTGGTCTAACTTCTCACTCAGCCTATACAGGAGAGCCCGGAGCGTCCACATTTCCTCGCACGTCTTCCAAACAATGTTTGCTTATTTCTTCATCTGTGTAGTGATCCCTGTCCCATATGCCCCAGTGTATGCCACCAGGCTCTTGTCGGTCATTGAGTGTTTTCACTTTACAGCTGTGTGCGTTTCGTTCCATTTCATTTTGAATAAACCCTTCCAGGATCCTCGTAGCCATGCCTCATTCCTCTGCCTGCCCACGCTCCCGGTGTGACATCTTGTGAGTGATTTTAAAATGTCCATTGTAGTACATACCAACATACAATACAATAACAAAGAATACTCTCAGTAAAAGATGTATACAATAAATTGAGAATTTTGTTTGAAAAAGTTCAGTTTTGTACGAATTTTAATGCGCTGTTCGCCCTATAGCATTAGCACATATTGTAGTTTGTGATAAGACAAAGATATTTTTACTTCGTCATCACCCCAATCTCTTCTCCTCTGATACAGTAGAGTAAGTGGTAGCTTAACGTCTAAAACCCGCTCTTTGGTCTTGGATATGTCTACATTCAAATGTGGGCTTCACGCTGAGAAAACAC
>JAODOY010066501.1:0-39595 GCA_025399855.1 Forbesichthys papilliferus
GATCCATGGTGCTAAGTAAACCCACGGGCCTGCATGTTTTAGATGTCACCCCGCTCCAATACACCTGCTTCAAATGTCATTATCAGTCTTCTGCAGAATCCTGCAATGACCAATTCGTTTGAAACACAGGTGGCTGGAATTATCTAAACAAAACAAACCACATGGTTATGAGTGAGCCTGATTGTTAATTGACTACATCAAACAAATTTTGATGTATCTTTCCTTTTTATCTGTAGCTAAATTATATAATTTCTTGCTCCTGCATCATTAATAAAGACATTTTTGCATTAGCAGAACTGACGGTTAGCGTTAGCACACTGCTGTTAACAGCGCTGATGGTTAACGTTAGCACACCGGCGTTAGCAGCACTGAGGGTTAGCGTTAGCTACCGTTAGCACACCGGTGTTAGCAGCACTGATGGTTAGCATTAGCACACTGGCATTAGCAGCACTGATAGTTAGCGTTAGCTACCGTTAGCACACCGGTGTTAGCAGCACTGATGGTAAGCATTAGCACACCGGCATTAGCAGCACTGATGATTAGAGTTAGCTAGCATTAGCACACCGGCTATGATTTTATAACTCTTTCATTTCACCTGTTGTTTGATTATCATATAGTTATAAAGTAAAATAGGCATAGATGTCAATACATCTGTTCTATATTTTGTATTGCAGTCCAATGTAATTTCAGATTTTTAAAAACTATTGATATCTACATGCACCGACAACCCAGCTACAACAAAAAATCTTCCCTGCTGAAAATAATCCTAGGAAATGCTATCCATTTAGATCACATGAAGCAATTAGTCTGCAATGCCTTGCTGGCAGCTTTCTGCAGAAGAGGGAATAGTATATTTTTAACGTTTGGTGTGTATTTATATTACATGTTTGGTCTTAAATTTTATTGAAAGTGGTCTTAAAAAGTCTTAAATGTGTAATACCTGTAGACACCCTGAATAATATTATAGACTATATCGTTACATGCTATAGCCTAAACAAGACTTAATTACGAAAGCAAATTACACATACACAGTGATATCTACAAATATTAAAATTAATATAAATTAATACATTAAGAATAATAAATACATATAAATGGGTACATATGCACAACAAATGTGGTCATTAATCACAATTTATATTATGCAAGTATTGTGTAACAACATTAGACAAATTAAAAGGTAAGAAATAATCGCGATTAGCAACGATGCTAGCAGCACTTTCAGGACATATGTTTGAACAACATGAATGTAACTGGAGAATTATCTAAAGAATAAGCCATAGGGCTGGCATAGCCTACCCAAAATGCTGCCACACAAATGATTTTTAAGTGGCAAAGGGATATTCTATGATGATTTCACTCTCACTATTAGTCATGATATCATGAGACAGATTTTCAACTCAATAAGAAATATCGTCACGTTTTAATCTTGGCCAGAGATAAATTGCTCCCGCATGCACAATACCATGCTAAAGAATGGAATAATGGACTGGGAAATGCAGGTGAAGGATGGCTGGAATTATCTAAACAAAACAGACCACTAATGGGTATAAATAGTTGAGAATGCAATTGTTAATTGACTACATCAAACAAATTGTGCTTTATCTGACCTTTTTATCTGTAGCTGACTGATGTAATTTCCAGCTCCTGCATCATTAATCAGGAAATGTTTACACTTAATGTGTTGTGTCAAATACAGAAGAACACTGAAAGTTGCTATTTATCTTACTAGTCCCATAGTACACATGGAATCAAACTAGATTACGCTACATCTGATTGACAATAATATTGTATAATATTAACCTTACTTTGGAACAGGGACGTCACCAGACATTCATGAATAGGGGGGATACGCATTTTATATGGAGTCTGGGGACATGCTTCCCCAGGAGGAAAATGTTTTAAGCCCTCCAAAAGTATGTATTAGCAACTGGTGTACAACATACAGTACATCAAAATATGGCGATTTTTGGTAATTGTTGGCTAAAAATATACATTCCTTTCACAGTTTTTCCTACAAATAACGTTTCAGGAACTGCCAGTGATTTTCACATGCAGCTACATTAATAAATATTTCCCTCACACATTTTCACACATGCCATGGCAATGCTGGAATAGATGTGGCAAGGGTCCAGCAGATGATGATAATTCAACACTTTATGCATGTCCCTGCAATGTTACTGCTTTCATTCACAACACAGCCATTTTCACTTAAAATAATGAAATTCCACTCTGTCCCCATCAACCCAACACCAACAAAGGGCAATTACTATTCTAAGTATTCACAATTACATTAGTTTGAAACAAATAGATAAGATAACAAACATTCAAAATAAATTGCCCTAGCTACAATGAAACAAAATAAATGTATCCAATAAACTACAAAAATCTAAACAAATAACAATTAAATCAGATAAACTGATCCCAATAACGATATCAACAATATACCACATCACAAACTGTATTTTTACAGTTTCCCCCAGATAATTCTGCTTTTATTTTCTATATTTCAGAATTATAGGAAATCATATTAAGTTTACAGGAATATCCTGCAGGTGCATGTCAGTATGACTCCCTTATACAACATAAAAATGTATAAATAAAAAATACTGTAAAATATTAATTACACTTTAGAAAAAAAAACGATTTCTACGGTTTAATTAATTCTACTATTCTTTTTCAGTATTTCAAAATGATAGGAAATCGTATTTAATTTACAAGAATATACTGTTTATTTAAATGTGTTGTGATTTAACAAAAATCATTTTCTATAAATTGAATACTTTATTTATTTTAAAACTGCTTTTAAATGACAATTTAACAGAACTATCTATAAAAAAGATGTCCTTTTTAAACTGTTGACTGAGCAGCCAATCACAGGCCACAACAGGGGAGTGGCTTCTGCATTTTGTGCAAAACCATGTAAAGGAAAACAGCTCAAGAGTAGTAGGGAAATCACACATCCAATTATTTTACTGCAGTGCATGTCAGTAAAACTCCCCACCACAATAGTTTACAGCTATGCTATGGAATGTTTCCCCTCCAGCGTGAGCGGGACTTAAATGTGCTCTTTCTCCATACAGTGTTTGTAAATTGTATGTTTCTCCTTACACACATATCGTGATCTGCTTTCTTCCAATGCAAGTGATGTGCAGAAGAACCCTCTACCCACAAACTCCACAGTGACACACAGCTTTCCAATGTAAATCTGTGGCCAGATGTGGAACTGCAGCAGGCTTTACCATTTGGTGTTGGTGTAGCGCAGTGGTGGAGAATCCTGGGCTGTTTTAGATGTTACCCTGCTCCAACACACCTGGTTCAAATAAATGGGTCGTTAGAAGCCTGATAACAACCCATTCATTCGAATCAGGTGTGTTGGAGCAGGGAGACATCCAAAGCATGCAGGACAGCGGCCCTCCAGGACCAGGGTTCCCCATACCTGGTGTAGTGTGAAAGACCAGCCGTTTTTTTAAAGGTATAGGGAAAATAAAATTGTTATTGATCATTATCAAGGGAAATAAAGACAAAAATAGCAAGCTATTATGTAAAGATCAAATACTATAAGCTTGACAAATATGTATTTTTGACTAATTATTTCAGCAAATAATTTTAAAGGTTAGATGGCCTGGGGATAACATATCTGGTTCCAGCATCCTTGTTGGTGGCCCTACTCATGATGTTCAAAGTTAAAAACATTATTTTCAAAAATGATATAAAGTAACAGAGGGGTGGGCTACACTAATATACACCGGGGTAGACAATTAAAGCTTATTAAACGATATATATATATTTGTTTCTTTGATTGTTATTGCCTTGCCATGTGCTTGTTGTGCTTTTTACCATGAGGCCTTGTGCTTATTAGCATCCCTTATTGGCCATGTGCCATCATTGTTTGATGCAACCCGGAAGTGTATTATATTTTGGCTCAATTGAACCAGTGGGTTGAACAAAAGAGGGTCCTATCAAAATATCTTCCACTTTAATATGCAGCAGATTACTACCATTTGTTCGCTCAATCCCTTTCTCTTGTTTTGTAGCAAATGTAGGGCAGCCATTGTTTTAGTTTGAATATTTGGTCTCTATGGATGAATGTATATTAGACCTCCACAGTTGCCATTTCTGAACGTCACATTACATAAACGGCATGATACCTAATTCATAATACATGGACCCATACAGGAAGAGCTGTGGGGGCAAAAAAGACATGGGCATACTGTACATGTACGGTACAAAGAAAAAACCAAAGACCACTCGTTCAGCTGATTACAGACCTATATCATCAGCAGCATCAGTACAATACAGTAGCGGCAACACCGCACACCACCAAAGTCAGACGTCTTCGGTTTTTGACACATTTATAAGCAGCTAACGGCACCCAGGGAAGCCAATAAGGATTAAGGTAAAGGGCAGGGCCTATGGGAAATGGAACCAATGATCATCACCATTTTCTTGAACAAATGCAGGTGCAAAGGTTCATGCCGTGTTGATTCCACATCCTGTGTAGTAGATCTGAAAACAATGTTAGAGGAAAAGCCCACTTACTGGCTTTATATCAAAGAGGGGTGATTAGTTCAAAGCCAGATCAATGTCTTGCCAAGCTATTGTGTTGGTTCATTAATTAACAGATAAAGTATTTACTTTAACAAAGAGTAGGGGGTAAAAATAGCATTTTGAATTATTCACCCTTGCAAGAAGCGCTCCAGTAGCCAGAAGCAGAAGCCCAACCACGTCATGGGTTATATCAGTGATGGCTATAACACACGTGACCAGCTGTATTGTGTGAGTGGTTAATTCTTCGCCAAAAACCTTGACCTGGGTCAATTCCCTTCAGTAACAGCAAAACAGGAAAACATCTTATACTGTTGTCCTTTTCTAAATCCTCACACCAAGGCAACGACACAACAAGCTCCTGAATTGGCTGTCTAAGCAGCAGGGGTTGTTGTAAAAGGAAACATGCTTTGAACTAAGCATCAGTTGGTTGCTTTATTAAGGCGCAAAGCAAGTTAGAGAGGAGGAGAGCACAACCTGTCAGTCCACGTCCATTTATTCAAATCTGATCTTTCTGACTGTCCACATTATATATAGCAAGTGATCAAATCAGTGGGTTCCTGTGGCACAGTGGCAGTCCTCACTTTCAGCCTTATACACATAAGTTGCTATAGTACTGACATTGCACCCGGAAGTAGAAGCAGTTGACATCAATGTCATAATGTTGAGCTGTGGCGGCAGAGACTGAAGACGTTTGCCTGCTGTGCATCATTTGGTGCAGCGGTTAGCACTGTGCAGCACCAAGCTAGCATGTTTCCTGTGCATGTGATGTAAACATGCAACATTACGTTGTATCATTGCAGTTGCAAAAAATAAATATGATCACAGCAGTCAGACCTTTGCAAAAATGAGATCGAAAGATGAAATCGTATTGTATTCTGTAATGATCAGATCTCTTGTGATTTTTGGTAATTCAATTTACATTCGGTTTGCCTGAACACAGCCAAAATGCACTTCCTTTTATTTGTTGCATGATGGCTATGAAGAAAGTTAGAGACATTCAATTAAAAGTTGGCATACAATAAACAATGTCCTTGGGTGGGAACACCACTTAAGACAGCCAGTTCCTGATTTCATAAGAAAACAAGCTTAAGCTTGAGGCAATTTCCCAAATGTACCTCAACCTCCCGCTGGTGGAGAAAATTGCCATCCTTTAAATAATGAAGCATCACTTTGTAGATTGGACTCACATGTAGGCCTTGTGCCTTACGTGGTTAACACCAAGCGGTGGCTGCCACCACCACCTCTGTGTCACTGCAAAATATTACAGAAAACATCTCTGCCACTGGCAACTCCTCTAGCTGAGGCAAATGATGCCATGCAATGGAATTTCTGTATTTATCTTTATCATACTTTATTCTTTACACACCATCATGTGGCATCTGTCATATCTGTCTGTATTACATTTGACTGACCACTACAAAACTTAGTTAATTCATTTGCTTAATTAATGTCTTATTTACTACACAATGTGATGCATTTCAGTCAATCTATAATTGCAAATTCTGCCCTCCCTCTTGCATCCTAACCATCATGGAAGGGTGGTTTCATCCCACTGTGGTCACTTCCCAAGGTTTCTTCCATTTTTAAGTGGTTTTCACGGAGGAGCAGCTTACGGGAGAGTTGTTTCCATGATATGTTTGGCTTCAAAAGCCCTTTTAGAATATTATGAGATTAAGAGCTATACATATGATTGACTTGACTTGAATCAGCTGCTGATCTATTTGCTAAAGGATATCCTGCCATCACTATAATGCTATGTCCACACGTACACTGCTATTTTTATAAAAAACCTTTTTCTGTGCGATTTGGCCTCTCGTCCACATGTAAATGTTGCATCCAATCACTAAAACCAAAGCTTTAGCAAAACTCCCGCCCAGGGTGAAGATATTTTAAAACTCTCTGCATTCTCGTGTAGGTCAGGTAAAACTGGGCTTGTAACGTCAGCATGTGGGCCTGGCCTTTTGTTTGATGTGCTTTGTTGTTTACATCAGAGAGCATAGAATGTTACAGATGTTCCAACAGACGGAACCTCCACATTCGATTTTTGAAAGGAGGGGGGCCACTTTTCTCAGACCAGAAGCATTGCATTTTTGCTTCCATCGAAATGCATTATAATGCTCAATCTAGCGATCATTCTAAACTCTTTACATGTGTGATGTTCGAGCAATGGAGGACGTAGGTTCAGAGTGTACTATGGAGGTACACTCCACCTCTCCGTCACTAACCCTAGTGACGGAGAGGTGACAGCATGTGTGGCTTTTATATTGAGGCCTGGAAACAGCAGACTCCTGTTTACTACTAAATCAAATATTTTATTTGATCAAGTCATGCCTTGATTTGCTTGGATGAATATACACTAATGATGCACACAATGAGCAAAACTGTTATTGCTGCCTTGTTTAACTGCACTTTCAAGTAATTCAACTCCAATTTTTGTCCGTATTTGATTAGAATATGGAAAAAAAAAAAGAAAAACGGAGATACCAGGGCTATTTTCATTCATAGTGAGCTGTTTACTTGTGTAGAATGATAACATAAGATTTATTTTGGCCAAAGCCCTTTTTTGTTTATCCCTACATAAGGAAACACATTGTCTGATGGCAAATTATCTTTGCAGGATGCCAACAGTACCAGCTAAAAAAATTGACTGCAACTTGCCAAGATCTAAAAGATGGCAAGCAAGTTTCTGAGGAACTTCCAAAGATATCCACTTCCCCAACAAAAAAAGTACCCATGACAGGTACTGGACTACTTAATAGCCTCTTTTGTCATTAGTCTCTAAATTAGTTGAGGAAAAGATTTAACATTGCCCTCGCCGGAAATTCAGCAACAGACATAATTACAATAACATAGTGATTTCAATTTAAATTGTCAACTAGCAAGTACCAAGGTCAAAATGATATAGATTTGTGCTTGCAGATTCATATCCAAAATGTTCTGTGGGATGTATTTGCTTATCCTGATTTGTTAATGATTGTCAAACATTGTGCAAAGCCCTTTATTTAGTGAATTTAACCAAAAGGACATACCATATCTAATGCAAAACTGTCATACAGTAGCCTAGTTACAAAATAAAAAATTGGGGGATATGTGAAAGCAACTTATTAAAGAGCAGGTTAGAGATCTTGCTCATTGATGCTTGCAGGTAGCCCAGGCACATTGGGGAATGAAACACCACCCTAACTACCCACATATTCTATTCCTAGGTGGGGCCCCATGCATTTTATTTACACTGAAAAAGTAATCAGCATGCTCAATAACGGGTGACAACTGATAACAACAAGTGTTTTATTTGCTTACAAAAGTGGAAGACAATCCAAGTATACACAAACAATACAACATACATAAAAAATAAAAAAGTTATTTATTTAAGTACAGGAAAAAGCAAAATGCATACAGACACATATAATACTGATAGGGATATTTGACCCCGAGTCTCTCTATTTCAATTCTTCGTGACGATACATCTTGAGGGTAGTCCGTGCAGGCCAAAAGATAAGTTGGTGATCTAGCCTATGCTACATACAATAGTTTTGTACAATAGTATGTTTCTATAGTCACAGTCATTCTAAATATCAGCTCGGTATGTGGTTCTACTTGGAGGACATCTCCACAGCTGTAGCTTCCTCTGCTCCGTTGACATCGTAATCTCCTGCCGGACCGCTGACCAGCACCTTCATGCGCTCGGGGAAGTCGCTGAATTTCGGGTAGAGGAGGAAATCGTAGATGAGCGCTGCCGCCACGCCTCCACACATCGGCCCCACCCAGTAGACCTGCAATGGATAACGCAGATGAGCGTCATCGATCACAGCGCTCGTAATGTTTAACAGAACCTTGACAATCAATTGTGTCAGTGCAAGCATGCGCCCCCGATAAGGTGCACCTGACAATTGTTGGGCTCATCAGAAGACAACAGAGATGCATCACTTATTAACTAAGAGATGTGAAAAAGGGCTATTGCCAGTCACCGAGTTATTGAATTATTTAGGCCTGACATAATGGCCTCATGCAATTACACGAGGTATGTGGAAAAATCCATGTGCTCATGTGCTCGCCCCTCTGACTTACCCAGTGGTTTGTGAAATCATTCATGATCAAAGCCGGACCAAAGGAGCGTGCAGGGTTGATGCCACAGCCTGTGTAGCTGATCTGAGGTCCAACAGATAGATGACATGAGACGAAATGCAGCAGTGGCTAATAACATTGCAACCCCACTGCGGCATAGCATGAACATTCTGCTAAAGTCTACGTTTGGATTAGCATTAAACGCTGCATCCCTTCTTAGGACTCTACAGGCGCACTGCAAAAAGCAGTTTCCTAGCATTACTTAACCACTCTGGCTGCTAATGTAGTGTGCCACTTACAGCCGCCAGATGCCCCAAGCAGACTGAGAGGCCAATGGCCAAGGGCGCTGAGCCGGTGACATCACGCCGCCTTTTATCAGTGACTGCAATGACACACAGAACCAGCTGGAAGGTTGCCAAGAGCTCTATGCCGACTCCTTGGCTGGGTGTGACACGGTTGAGCTGCAGCAGGGAGGGAAGCCAAGATAACAACACTTGGGTCAGTCAGTCAGTCAGTCATCATCACAATGGCTACATTTCTCACTGGGCCAGCGTGGGCGATGGCTCTTAATTTGCTCTTAATTTGACCGTTCAGTTAATGTTGTTCCATTTTGTGGCGACATTGATCAATGTTAGAATGTGCCACCATGTGCGCATGTGATTGCAGTCATAACCCTGGCAGGGAATGTTTGCTAAGAACAAAAGGGAATTTAATGCTCCACAACACACAATATTCACATTATGAGAGACCATAGAAGCTGGTGAATCAATATCACATTATTGCATTTTTGAAGGTGTTTTAGCTGATATTATGTCATATGTTTTATATTATATATACATATTACTTTTGAACATAGTGTAAACTGATTACTAATTGTTTGTTTGCATTTAATGCGTCTTCTGCTGAATGCATTCCAAAAACCGCCTTTAATGACTGTATGTCATAAGTGTTTACTGCTAAATGTGCGTATTTGTATGTCGGAAGCAGAGCAGTTCTTGCATACACATTGCATGTTTACAAATAAAGCGATTCACTTACAGCATTGACCCCCAGCGCAATAGACTGATTGCCAATATCTGGCCGTGCTCCATAAACAATGCCACTAGCCAGGGCCGATCCCAGCATCTGAGCCACAATGTACATGATTGCCTTGAAGACACTTATTTGGCAGCTGGCGAGCATCCCCAGTGTAACTGCAGGGTTCAGGTGCGCCCCACTGATGTGGCCTAAACTCTGTGCCAGCGTGGCGATGGCCAGTCCGAATGCCAGCGAGACCTTCACCTCCTGGTCTGGGCTGGTGTTATTGGGGTTCCCGATAGCTGCGGAGATGCTGAGGTAGATGAAAAGGGTCATGCCGACCAGCTCGGCCAGAACGGCCCTCCAGAAAAGCTTGCTTTTGAATTCTCTCATGTTGGCTGAGTGGCGGCAAGGCCTGTGGTATAGTCCTCTGTAAAGTGTGCAGTCCTAAACTCAGCAGCAGGCTGATATATATATATATAAGGCTGGGGCTGGTGCTGCTAAGGGGGCGGACTTTTAAACAGTGAAAAGAGAAGGCCACCACACTGAATTAACAAGAAACCAAAAAAGGCTACTCTCCCACTTCCCACCCTCCCCTCTCTCTCTCTCTCTCTCTCTCTCTCGCTCTTGCTCTCGCTCTCTCTCGCTCTCTCTCTGTCCAGTTTTCACAGATTCCCGAGACACTACACTGTGCTCTTTGGACTTCCGGTAGTAGTGGATATGTACCTGGAATACCAGAGGAAATGTCTTCATTCATTGCTGTGCTCGGACTGAGTGTGTCAGGAAATACCTTTTGGTTAAAATTAATAAGAAATGTGTTATGTCCCATTTCTAATGTGCATCATTTATTTAATTGATATACTTCACGAGAGGCCTATAACTGATAGTCATTAGCATGTAATTGCTCTTTCATTATTTATCAGTATCATCATTCTCACTGACATACAAGACACCTCCCTAATGTTCTCAACATAGTTGCTCCCACCCTGACTCCCACAGTGCTGGGATTAACAGTCTTGCAAGACGGCCTGTGATCTGAGCTATGATCGAAAGAAGAAATAGGACTGTTAATGTGGTTTAGTTTAAACTATGGAACATGTATTTGAATTTGCATTTATTTAAATAATTGAAGCAAATGAATGTTTTACAATAATTATTAATTGGTTATAAAAATCATCAATGTATTATACAGTATAAATAAATGGAGTTTTGGCAATGCTTACATATGGAGCAACAGTAAATCACAAAGTAAAAATCAATTTAGGGAAAGTTCATGCCAGTCACACACCTGACCTCCAGCTAAGTGGCATGGGAAGGCAAACAGCAGGACTCACAGGACAAGCATTGTAGACAATATACCTTTATACAGATGTGAGCATGTCAGCATATTCTTGATGGGAGTATTTCTCGTAATTGATGTGTAATTGAGTTATTTGGTGAAGAAACCGAGGGCCTCATTCAGTAACCATGTCACGCCTAGTTCATTATGATAACATTTCATGTATGATAGTTCACACTTTCACACAAGCCTCGCTGGTATAAGCATATAATGTAAAAGTTAATACAAGTACAGAAAGTTTTCTTTTCTTATATTTTATAATTAATCAAATGCACCACTTCTGGCAAACTCTGACTACTTTTTCCACGTGTTAAATGTTTATTTTGCCTTATACAAGCTTCTGTTGGCTCTATATAGATTTTTGAATGTACATATTTATACCAAAAAGGCTATACAGTATTCTGCCTGGAGACACTGTCTATATTTCCGCATTGTTTTAAATTATTATTTTTTTGGCATTGTTTAACATATGGTTGTGTCTTAAGATAATTAGGTTGAGAATGGTATGTACCTTGGCAGCAATTATCTCTAAGAGATGCTGTAGGGAGGATAGGAACTGTCTAAACTACCAAAGACTATAGGTTTAACACTTGATAAATGTATAGGGGTTGAATGCCCTGCTTAAGGGTACGTCGTGGAGAAGATTGACATTGACCAGGGCTACACGGTTAGCTGCTCTCATTCTATTCTCTGACTCTAAAATGAGAAAAGATAAAACCAGGTTGGCATGTTGTCAACAACATTTTAGGTCATACCCAGTTTATCTTTTTAGTTTACATCTACTGTGATTGAAAGGTCAGTAGGTTGTCTATACTGTTATTAACATGTCTGAATAAAGTTAACAAAAATGTAAGCAAAATGTAAACAAAAAAGGTGTAGACATAATATGATTCAAAGATTTTGACTCAAAATCACAAATATTTCAGAGATTAGAGAAGGTTGCATCAGTGAACACTGACACACAATGACAAGCATAATACATATGTTACAATACAATGTTGTATTACACATTATGGAATGTATTTACAGTGCATGCCCATTCTATATTACAATAGCGTACATGATTAAATTCTAGAGAAGAACAATACTGTAACTATGGAGACGCTTACGAGGGCTGTTTGTGGTATTGCTAGATGGTTGAGGTGAGGTTTAAGGTCAGCTGCCTAAACAAGCAGTCAAGGCACCACACTTGGAAATACTAAAATACTTACATGCCACTTAAGTCATCGACAGCACCTTTCTTCTACGGAAGGAACTTTTACTTTTTCTTTGCACATTTTTGTTGCTTTCAATGGACCGAGCATTGTTTTGACTGTCAAAGCACTTTGTACATTTAAAGGTGTTCTAAAAATAACATTTGTTATTATTACCATAGAACTACGATTGGCTGTGGACTGTGCAGCTGATTAAGGTCTTGCCAAAAATGTGTATTTTAATACACACATGTAATATAAACAGATATGCCACACAGTTGACAGCAAGTCACGGTTACAGTAAGTTATAGTTCGTAAATCCTCTTTATCTAACCAGACTTTAGGACCCATATCTTTTATATTCTATCTTTTAGTTTATAATCAGATGTCAGTTTGACTAGAGCCTGAAATGTGATGTGGTTTAACCTTAGGTAAAATAATGTGAATCATATAAAACACACTAACATAAACATAACACATAGGTATTTTTAAGATAATGGATGGATGGAATATTTTCTGTGGAGATTATTTATGTTATAATGGTGAATTGTATTTATTTTTTTGTGTGGTTGAAAGGCTTTGGTATCATTAAATATCATTAAAAAGTGATAATTAAATGATTGTCATCAAACCTCATGAAAGCGCTCAAATAGCTTTTAAAATGGAGAAACCAGTGGAGAAACCAGTCAAGTGTTTTCATAAAGAGTAGTTATGTTTCATTCTATTCTTAAAGAAGTCTTGGAGGATGAGGCGTGCTACTGTAGTCAAAACAGCGACAGCGATTGGTTTATGGAGCCTAACTTAAATTCAATCTATTTACTTTTCATTCTGGTGAATGATATAACAGGATCTTCAAAACAAAATCTCTCTACACGTGACTTAGTTGTTACACAACCAGCGTTATAACAATTCCCTAAAAGCAAGGATGAACTTTCATACATGTCTTTGGGCTGATGGTTTACCAAACATAACCATGGTTACAGGTTGAGAAGCATGGTCAGCACAAGGCTCCAGTGACCCGCGGAACTGTTTGACAGGTGACACCTCATTTGACTAATTGCTCAAAGCTATCTAATTGGTTCACACACATTTGTATTGTGGGGCATTTTAGGTTAAAAGAAATATTCCGCTGACATATTCAGCACAACTTGTTTAATACGAAAACCTATACAGTATATCTTCAAAAACAATTATATGACATGCCTTCTGATATGGAAATTTCAAAGACCATGCAAGTTGACTGATTCGTTTCCAAAAGAATGTTTTGATTGAGGATATAAAGGGAGGCCACTTTTCTCACAGTGACCTCACACCGACAAGGACAGGAATTTAGGCACAAGCGTGTGAAAGAAGGCAGAGACAATAGATCTGTTAAGGTTTGCAGGCCTCACATTAGCCACCGTGTGTTTAACTGTATTGACACCGTCATAGACCAAGCCCCCCCCCCCCCCCCACACACACACACACACACACACCTAATCTCTAGTGGAGACGCCCCTCCTAATGTTTCTATCAAACCACAGGAGACAATGTTACATTCGCGTTCAGTTGCCAATCACGAGGCTTGTGTGGTTTAATGAGAGGGCCATGTCAGAGTAGCATCACTGGGCTGACCCAGACAGTACCATCTGTAATGTAACCATAACAACCAATCTGAAAATAAATGTTTGACCCAAATGTATTTATGGAAAAACTGGGGTGCCTTTGTGGTGTAAGGATCCATTCATGTCTAATATCCTTCAAGGATGATTGTTTATGTATGCTCCCTCTAACCCGTTTTAAAGGTTTGATATAAATGTTTAACTTGGACATCACACGCTGGTATTACTTAATCACAGATCATATTCCACAGATATTTTCCCTTGTGAAATGATATGTTTATAATGGATGAAAGGTAAACCTTTTGGCATGGCTGTTAAGATAGAAGGCATCAGTCATCCTAGCGTTTCTCTAATGTTTTAGTCTTATCTGACTTCCACTTTAAGGGAATGCAATCAGGCTGTACGGTGAAAGCCACTATAGGATATCCTCTTATTCTGCATGTGACAGGATAACATGCCCTCTTAGACAAACATCAGCAGTGCTAAATCAATAAAGAGCATCCATGTGAAGCTTTCGGTGGTACTGCTTAAATGTCTTGTCGCGTCTATTGTCACCATATTCAAACACTTCCAATATGTGGCATATGAAATTCCTTTCATCTCTGCAAAGGCAGAATTCTTTGGATCTGGCAGTTTTTGTTTCCATGCCCTTACACAACATATGTGTCTTATCTTATCTTAACTCTAAACATTAACAAATTAGGCTTGGAGTAGATTTTGACACACTGCAGATTACTTGCAGGCTTCTTAGGGGCTTTCTAAAGGAGACAGTAGATATGGTTTGACAAGATGTATGCCCTTATTCATCTTTGTGTAAAGCAACGACCACAGCCACCTCTGAGTATGCTCCACAGTAGATGTTGATCTATAGGTAACCACTCAGCGCACAAATACATGCTTGTTTGTTGTTTTGGGTCTGGAGGACTCACAAATACATGGTGGCTTTTATAATGAGCTCATGGCATATGGTTGTCCTCTGGCCTTTTGTCTATTTCTTAACATGCTTATCAATAATTGGTAATGCAATCACATTTAGTTGAGATCACCAGGGAGAATTTGCCACAAAGAGAAACAACTGACTGTGGATAAACAAAATGTGAAGCTAAGTCAATGGTAAAGATCACATCTTTACCATTATTTACAATACAATATTATTTGTAATAAAGTACAAATAAAACGATGGACACAGGGTTAGTAAAAAAAGTATGATGCCTTTTGACTGTTTCTCATGTCTTACAATTTCATGTTCAAATGTGATATTTGGTAGATTTGTGGCATCCAGTATTGTGTGGTGAGTGCAGCTGCCTCCATTGCTTGAGTGGTAGTGCTAGGCTTTAAGATAACCGCCTTAATCATATCAGTTTGTATGTTAGCCTTCGTTTAACATCCTTTGTCACAACATACCGCCGCGATAAAAACAAGTTTATAAAATAATAAAACAGTTGATAAATAAATGGACTTTGTACTTTAAAGAGGTGTCTCTGTCCTGATGTTGATGGTTGGTGTGCAATGTCCAGAATCAGTTATTGATCCTCCATTCACTTCCATTGTTCTCATTAACACAGTGTACTTCTGCAATTTAATCCAAAACAAATATAGCCTACTGTAAATATTATATTGAACACTATACAACAATTTGATTGTGTAGTGCAGTACTGTATAATAACTTGATAATAGATTCTATGTTTATGTATTTTTTATAAACAATGGAAGTGAATGGAGAAGTTTCCGGTCCAGTGCCTACCTCAAACGAGGGGTTATCCTGGTGAACTTCAGCGTGATTATTTAATATTGAGGTAAGGAAGCTACAGAGTCAAGGGGTTAACCTGAGTACAATATCCCTTTAACAGCCTGAGAAACCACATTTGTGGAAATCAGCATTCATGCATGGCTTTGTTTACCTCCCAGCAGCTGAATACATAGTCAAACATCTAAGGTAACCATCTCGTTGGCTGAGAGCTTTGCTATTGCTTCCTGGACAGTTTCACAATTTAAACAGGATCCAAGCAATGGTCTTTGTATTCTGCTATGGAACGGAACATCTGTCCTCATTCCAGACATAACTCTTCTAATCATCGTGCTGTGGGTTGGTGGCCTGTGCGATGAAGCCATGTTCCACACACTTTTGCTCACGATAAAACAGTGGGTGCAGATTGATGCCTCCCATTCCAACAGACCACTGCTTCAAATGATTTATGATTATTCCAGTAAATGCTTCAACCTCAGATATGGAGCAGAAACATGTTTTACCAGGAGCCAAGACAATTAAGGATATATAAAATGAGTTATTATATTGTACATCGTAGGGCCTCCTTCTATAGTCTCTGGGGGATTACCCTCATGCATGCTCTGACAATCGTTATACAGCAACTCTAAAAAAAAACGACTTCTAGGATTTAGTATAGCAGGTACGAATGTCTCGGCTGATAAGATACCCAGTATCTATTTCATACTACTTATACGTATACAACGTGACCCTGAAAGGCTAATGTATCTTTAGATGCATGTATAGAAAGAATAACACACAATCTAGGTATAGATTAAAGTTATGCATTTTCAAAATCATAATGGGTTTATATGCTGATTTTGGCTCTTGTAAAAACTGGCTATAGTCACTACAATGATCATGTAAAATACTATTAATACAAACAATAATGGATACTATAAATGAATACAGCAATGGGATATAATAAGCCACGTGCCCATGGCAGTGATTTCAATCAGATACAAGTGCATAAACACGAGCTGTGTGAATCACTGTAATCATGCAGTCGTGGTGAAATAGACACACCCTTCACCACTGAGGTGGCTTTCTAACCAATGTAATGCCACTCTGTAGGACATGTACTACTGCATGTATGTGTTAGGCCTCATGATAGATCATCTATGGTGTCTTACATGTATTTATTAAACTCGCCTGCTCATTCCTCACATTCTTTGCGGATGTAACAATAAAGTGATATCACACATATGAATCAGAGGCCAGAGGGAGTAAGATGTCAGATTGGAAGATTGGAAGTTTCTTGCACGAAGAGCAGCAGGCCAGGTGTATACAGTGTAGTGTGCTTCACACGTTTGGCCTTCTCGCTGGGCGGACAAGCACAGGCTTTATCGCCAGGTTCTTAATCTCTTTTTACAGTCTCTGCTGATGACAGTGCGCCAAAGGTTAATGAGTCATAAGACATACAATATTCAGGGGTTTTGACATCATGGGCTTTTACAGCTGCAGAGTTCATACCAATAGCCATTGTCTAAGCAGAGAAGGTCACCCGCAATTGACCTTTGCGCAGAATGCATGCACAACAGAGAGCGCTTATGCTCGTGCATGCATGCAATCTGTTTTCATGATGACAGTAAAAACAATGTGAGCGAACAATCCAGACATACATGCCAGAAATAGCAAGTCGTAAAACAACTTCCTCACTGTACACCTAGGCCTATTGTGTGCATAGGCATATTAATACTACACCTTTTACACACCTCCCTGATGCTCAAGTCAAAGGGAAACATAAATCCTTGTAAAGTTGCAGAAGAGCCTCGCGGATGTTTCATTTAGCTCACCGTCAGCCACAGGGAGGAAAATGCAGTTTCACTGATATGTCTAATAACAGGGACAATAAGAGTGTTGTCACAGAAACTGCAGCTTCAGCTTGATGTTCACAACTCTCCGTGTCACAACGTGCGTTGGTTGGGGCACGCAGGAGCCGTCTGAGGCCTTGTAGAGCGAAAAGCGTCCGCATGACATCCAGGTAATGACCAGGTTTATCTCCCTGTCACGTCACCTTCACAGGATGCGTTCCATGCTCTGCCAACTCGGGCGTGATGTGTTGAGGATGACACCACACGGCAGTGCCAGTCACGTTTGGGGAAAGTGCTGTAGCTGAGTCTGTTGGTGGTGCGTTCTCTGCTGTTTCCAGTGACCTTTAAGTGCTTCATTAGATCAGAAGGGCATTACAATACCCATGTCAAGTTCAAGTTTATTTGTCATACTGCTAAAAACAGTTAAAAAATGGGCTCCACTTGAGAACAATGAAATGCTTTGTCACAATACTACTTGCAGTGCATACATATAGCACACAGACAGCATCATGCCAACACCACAATACAGTGCACAGATAGCCTAATGTGTGTTTAGAATTCAGTTAATATTGCTGAGTATCAATGTATAAATAAATGAAATGTTGATATATGAGAGTCTAATTAATATAAATATATGACAACATATTTGTTGTATTTACTTTATTTATTGTATGTAGCATACTGGCACAGATAGCTGTTCATCCTTGCGCTGTATGGCAGCAGTGTTTTTGCTGAGACGCGAATACAGACCAGCATTGTGTCTGCTTTTTGGGGTGGAAGAGGGAGTTGGTCAATATAGCTGCCAGTGCATGTTTTTATGTTGAGGGCTGTTTTGTTCAACCATTGTTACTGTGAGTTAGACTTCACCCTCTAAAATACAATGCAAGGAATTGACATGCAGATGGAAATGGTTGCATGTAAAGTAAATACATGAAATCTTACATAAATAGGAGATAGGGAATGAAACATTCATATATATGGTTCTGAAACGTCAATTGCTCTTTAACAATGAACACAAATTGTGATTTAGCTGTCCATTGTGCCACGCAAGTGTATAGGCAATTGTCTATTGTAACCACAATAAAAAACATTTATTGTGGTTGTAAACGTGTTGTGCTGCCTCAACACAACATGCCTTTTCCTGAACTGTCTAAGCCCCATGGTGGGCAAACCGCCATTTAATGCTATTTTATTAACACTACAATGATCAAAGTCATTTGGAAACCACAACAATATCAAATGTTGTGTTGGCTTGTCCACTATTAACATGCGTTTGCACGTCTACGTGAAAGAACAGTTCGAGTAGACGCATTGTTCGGAACTCTATCCCCCTAGGAGATTGGACTGCGTCATACGCAGTAGTGACGGACAGGCAGGTGGTAATTAGGACTCAGAAAGACTCATTGGGGAGTTGATGTTTGGACAAGAGTGTGGTTTCCCTTCTGGCCTCATTTATGTCAGTCACTGGAAATGTGTTAAAAAAAAGAGGGTTTAATGACTAGTAAATGTAAATGACCACTGACCTTTTAGTGACATTAAGACTGCTGCTAAATGTTTGGTAGTCAAAATTTACATGAGAGGTTTTATGATATTAAGGTTGGCACAGGGAACAATGAAGCAGTACCATTACCATTGGGTGTTTCCATTGTGTTGGCTTAAAGACCCTACCCAGCGGTGTGTTTTACTGTAGGCCCCCTCTGTGTCTTTTCAAATGTCAACACTGTTGAAGAGACATTTTCAACGACTAACGTCATGAGGGCAGAACTACGGAGTACATTTCATACAACACCACACAACACTTCTTTAGTTCACCTGCATTTTGAAACCAGCTGCATAGCAAAGATCAAGAGAGAAGAGTGTTCCAGAATATATATATATATATACATATATACATATATATATGTGCTTCTCTTTTACAAAAAATGTTACATGTAGCTACATTAGTAGGCCTTTCTGTTTGCCACCGCAAACGGAAGGCCTTTATGACCGAACACATCCTAGACACATTCTAAAGTATATGGTGTACATACTAGCTACGTACTGTAACAGCTGGTTTCGTCGCAACATGAAAGAGTGACTTGTGTTCTGCGACTGCTTGAATGAAACGTGTGTTTTCAGCGTTCTGTAAGTATGTGCGTCCACACACTTCTTCTATAGGCCCTGTCCGTGCTTTCAGACAGAAAAGCACAGACCAAGTGACAGACGAAGGCTGCGCGCCAGGTTATGAGAAGCCACAGTGGCTTCCTTTCCCATCCTCAGTGGTATCCCAAGAAATCCTTCCTGTGCGTAAATACGTTGGCTTTGATGTGACCAGTTGTCCTGCCCGCTGGCTGAAACAATGCAGGGAAGGCCAGTGGTGCTCTGTCAGGGTTGGCAACAGCAGATGTCTCCTTAATTTGTCTAAATGCCTATATAGGTGAGACTGTCTGTCTCAGCGTCCCTGTTCCCTGATTGGTTAGAGAATTGAAGGACACCGCTTTGAGCATCTTCCAGAATGCTATTCAGCAAATGACTGAAACCCTTCTCCGTTCCCGCGGCTAAACGATGTGAACGTATTAACCACTCGACTAGTGTGTACACGTCTAAAAGATGAGAAGGTGATGAAGAACTAGTCATAGTGGTTGTCACCAGTTTGGTCTAGTGTTCCAGATCATGTTTTGCAGCTACTGGAGCTAAAACCGCACGGTGTATCTTATCATAGCTGTCTCAACAGGCCATCATACACTGTGCAGTCCTCCCGTACCCCCTCATGCATTGCACCAACGTGTCAGATTATCATCTTTAAAACAAAACAGCGCGTGCAGTAGTGTCTGCGACGGCTCACAATGCAATATGTGAGAGTTAGTGGGGATGAGGTAGGTGTTGGCTGAGCACGCACAGGATCTTCTCACACAGCTCGTCCCCCACAGGCTCAGAAAGGATCCCTCGGTGGTCCGTGCCTCACCCCGGGAAGGAAATAATCTTGGAGCTACTTCCCTGCATTGTGAGCTGACAAAGCAGGTCTCATCGTTAGCAGGACGGTGATTAATGGCCGTGGTGTATGCCCGTCAAGGAATAGACTTGAACTAACCCATACAACCAGCGCCACAGACAAATACAAACAGATTTAGCACTCTCCTCAATAATGATTTACGTCACTTTATGCTATCAGTATGGGAGCTCTCAAGTGAAAACCAAAGAGCTTTCAGGGTTTGGATGGATACAATATATTATTTCCTGCATAAAGTCTGAAATCAGCATTTTTATAAATAAAATCTGTTAATAAAGATAATAATGTTAATGAAACCAAACTGTGGGTGGAAATAATCGATGGTGATAAGGGTAATTTGAAATGTTATTGTATTACTACTACCTCAATCAGCACTAAATGCAGCATATCGAATTTGTATTCATGTGAAAATGCTCATGATTGTTTATTGAAAATGAACAAATAACAAATAATATAAATGATTACATTAAGATAAATGGATTTTTTTCCACATTCGTGCCTTTATATCTACTGAACAGTGATATTTTTGTCTATCCACAACCTAGTTTCACTCTGTCTGAACTCTAAATAGGAGCTTGGTTGAATAGCAAGGACCTTACCCATTCACTTAATTTGGCCATCAGCCATGTTCAAACACTACTTGCCAACTTGGTTTTAAACATAAAGATAGGCTTCTTTTATGTTTTCCATTAGCACTGACTTGCCAACCCTATTATTACTATACATCCTCCACATATGTGACTACTGGCTATACAATTTTATGCAGACTAGATATTATTTAACAACCAAAAATTCAGATTCAGATATACAATGAACAACATCAGACTATACAGGATCTTGTCTATTTAACAGGCTGAATACTGCAGGGTCTATATCTATCTATTTAACGACATCCTGTGTTTCTGTTTGCCTGCCTGGAATCAGACCTACTTTGAATTCAGGCTTTTAGTCTAAAAAACACTTCCAAGCAGAGCCATTTCATGACTGAAGAATAGTCTGAACGGTCTGTCAGCCAAACAGCGTGCATCATTCTGCTGCTATGGATTTAACAGTCACCATGACATTCTAGTGTTTTGGATGCTGATAAAGTGACACCAATGCTTTATCAGGTGACACTCTCACCGACACCCTCATTATTCTTTACTGATTGTTCTGTTGAACTCGTGTCCAACATTCCCATACCAAAAAACACCTAAACTTCACATGCAAGATTTCACAAAGAACTCAGTAAGCAGGTGTTAGATAAATAAACATTGCCACACAACGCTGTCAATTGCATTTATTAATGGGGCGGCAGGGAAGGAAAATATATGGAGATACCGTACACATTAAGGTAATGTTAAAATTGATTAAATTGTATTACATTAATATACATAACAGCTCTAATGTAAAGTGTAAAGTGAATTTCATTTTAACTAATGCATTGAAACATAGTGTAGTATTTCAAATTGCCTGATATTTAACCTTCAAACATATCACACAGGATAATTATAATGAGGATTTGAAAAGGTCAACTCTTCTTTTCTCTTCAGTAAAAACATTGACTGGGCTGGGTCCTTTTTCTGCAGCTACAGCTGCTAGAGATCCTAATGAGTTGTATAACTTGCTCTCCTACCAACTCCCCAGCAGTGTGGGATAAAGCCTATTGAGGAACCAGCCTATTGAGGTGTAAGCCCCCATAGTTGAAAGGGGATCAAATGTGTAAGGGGGCAGCCATTTAAGACCTATGGTAATGAGAAAACATTGCCAAGAACCCAAAGCTGCAGTTGGTTCCATCCAACTCAAGATGTGAATAAGACTGGTGTCTGAATCATCTAGCTAAATACTTGCTAGGGAAATATGAGGAAGTTTACACCTCAGCTTTATGCCCGATTAGTCAACGCAATTACGATTGGCTGAGTGGAAATGACGATCGGCTCCTTTCTCCAAAAATTGTGACCGAACTGACTGTGACTTGAACTCAGTGGGAAACAAGAAGTGAGAAGGGGATGGATGACTCATGGCTTCCAGAGGCCAACATTGTAACCTTCTAACGTTCTATTGAAAATGTGTTTATCCAGTATCACATCTAATATAGTTGGGCGGTTCTCATCTAGATAACTGGTTTAACAGAATGTTCTATGTAGAAACAAAGTAAAGCCATTAGCAGCATCAATCCTTCCACAACATGATCAAGTCTTAACCAGAGTTTAATTTCTCTTCTTAAGACTGTAAATCTATGCATGTGACTTTTATTGGAAATGTAAAGATTACTTTTATTTAAATATATATATATATATATATATATATATGGGTATATTTGTATTAGATTATTTTTTAAAGAAAAAAAGGGTCAGGCAACATCCTAATTGACACATTTGTTTACAATAAATATTAGTACAACACGTTAATTAACTCAAAATACGGAAGGTGTATGGCTGCATGTTGCCTCAGCTGGATATCCTGCCATTGTAACCTCACAAACATGTTTTTTAATATGTTCTATAAACTGGTTTATTCATGTTATATTTGTGAAAGGAAACCCCCAGGGAATTCTGAACTTAACCTAATATGCCTGTTTTTTCCAAAGACAAACATTTTGACCAATAGCAAATTAATTCAGTATCTAAGTTCTTATTTTAGTTTTGCATAAGAAAGATCATTTTTTATGTTATTATTGAGTGCTGTGGACTATAAGGCCTTGACTTGTTTTTCATTTCTTGACAATCTATTAACATCATATTTTATATATATACAATTTTATTTTGCATTCATCAATAGTGAATAAAGTTTGGGTAATGGTTAAAAGTTTGTATTTCATTGACAGACGCTAATATAATTTGTAGAGCAATTATGTTTGCATGCTAGGTAAATGAGGCCCCTTGTGTCTTATCAGCCAGTGTTAACCAGAACCACAGATAAACTATTGGGAAAGAATTTTAACTCAATGAGCAAAGAATACCAATTGTTTGTGGTGTGTGTGTCTTCCCCAACAAAATAGGTGACACAGAAATCACAAGTTTTGGAAAAACAAAATCTAGCTTGGCAAAATACAGCCACACTTGTATTTACTTACAAATCTAATGTAGCATTGCATACCTCTTTAATTCCAAGTGTTGTTTGGAATGGCAGATTCTTAAGATTTTGAGCAGACCTTACACAATTAGTTTGGTATGTTCTATCTGTCAAGTTTATAGTTCCAAAGGCAATGGCTTTTAGCAGGCGTGATCATCTCTGCTAATATAATCAGAAGCAGGATGAAGAATTATCAGGCAATTTCACAGCCTCACCCAGAGTCTGATGGTTATCTCATGGGAGGTGCTGTACGGTGTTCTGCACTTGACATTAATCTCTTTCTCTTGCAAATGCATACAGTCAGATATTACGTTAAATGGAGACACTTTTAGATTGTATTTCCTCAAATGCAAGGGAGCGTACAGTACCCTGGCCTCCCACAATGACACATTGGGGAATAAGCGGAAGGGTTTTGTTCCCCACGCTTCATCCTCACCCTATCAAGGGAGGTGCTGGCAGCCGCATTGGCGGGGGGTCTAGAGCGAGCAATGTGGGAGACACAATGCTATCAAAGTCACATGCACACTCTAGCTCAGGTGAGATTGACATTCATCCATGTTGCCGCCATCATTCCACGCTGCACTGTTTGCCTCCAGTGGATTTCATTGTTGAGGTGCAGCTACTATAAATAGCTGATTGCTTTCACTTCCTCTGCACATGTTTTGTGATTGCAGCCAGTGTCAAAACATGTTTCCGTACAATACCAAATAGCCTTCCTCGATACAGAACAGCGTGGAACCTCCTTGAATTCCACTCAAATACCAATCATTCCAAGTGTTTATAGAGGGACAGTAGTTGAAAATGATAGCAAGAAAATGCAGAGTTGCTACATTTTTGCATTTCCATTTCAAAAGGCTAGAGTATTTTTATATTAGGCCAACCAATATTTTTATATATAGAACTTAAAATTGTCTATTTCTCCATAACATTTAAATACGATCACAAACATGCAGGATCATGTATTGTTTTCAAATGCAAAAATACAATTCAACAGTATGAGAACATGTCTAAGCAATTGCAGGTATTGAGTTACATCAGTCTGCAGATCAGGTGGGAATGAATTACCTTATCTTGTTTTATTTTTAGACAAGAAGAATTTAAATATGCAATATAATTTAGCATGGTAAAACATGAAATAATAAGGTCTTATTGTTTTAATGTTGTTTTTTGTCTTTATAAAAATAACATATGCTCAGTTACAACTATCTCAAAGCTAACATCATGGAAAAAAACTCATGTTCCGCGTAGATACAAAAATGCAGTTTGAACCTGGCTCTGTCCTTCCAGGTAGAGAGTCTCATACAACTTTTACTCATTACTGGAGGAAATCAGACTGTTCCCACTCTGTCGGACCATGTCCAACACATCTAATACAGGCAGTAAGGTCACTAGTCCCAGCCTCATTAATGCCCTCTAGTGAGGAATACAGTTTTGCCATTTCAATAATGGGCTCATTTAGGTGACAGAGACACAGAAAAAGGTAAGGGGATGTAACCACGCTTACCTACAAAACTATGCATTTTATAGTTTTGTAGTTAACTCATTCTTTTATTTATGTATTTATTTATTTTTGTTCAGTTGTGGTTGTTATTTGATTGCTTTGATTGTTGATTATGGTAATTAGGTATAGCTTTTGTAATTGGGTATGTCAATGGGTTTAGTGCTTAAAGAGTCATGGGCTTTGGGGTCTGACAATATCATATTTAAAGAAGGAGTCAGTGATTATAAGCTAATACACTTACACAGCCAGTATTGACTCACAGTCCACTAGCCTTCAGTATGCAGAACAAATCTGGTGTTTCTACACAGCCCATCCAGTACAAAAATCAACAATCTTTCTAGAAATGACTGACTCCACCGTTTGTGGACAGTTTAATCTTGTTACTATACTGTTATTACAGTGTAACCTTGTTACTGTACTGTTATTACAGTGTAACATTGTTACTGTACTGTTATTATAGTTTAACATTGTTACTGTACTGTTATTACAGTGTAACCTTGTTACTGTACTGTTATTACAGTTTAACATTGTTACTGTACTGTAATTATAGTTTAACATTGTTATTATACTGTTATTACAGTGTAACCTTGTTACTCTACTGTTATTACAGTTTAATATTGTTACTGTACTGTTATTATAGTTTAACATTGTTACTATACTGTTATTACAGTGTAACCTTGTTACTCTGTTATTATAGTGTAACCTTGTTACTGTACTGTTATTACAGTGTAACATTGTTACTGTACTGTTATTACAGTTTATAGTATAATCTTATATCAACTGATCTTTTCTTGAACTGTTTTATTGTAAAGTAGATCCTAAATTAGAAGATGCATTTCAATTCTAGTTTTTCCTATTCTATTTCTATTTCCACTCAAAACACACTTTATGGATATGAAGAAGCTACAGTAGAAGGTGATTACAAACATATACCTCCAGCTATGAAATTAATATTGAGATGGCTTTGATGTATATTATTTCCCATTCTATAATGTTTTGGTTTCCCCTCAAGATAAGACATTTATTTCATCCAAGTGCCTGGAGCACATTATGCACATTCAAAATCCAATTATTTTAATTATTTTAATGATAATATTTCAAACTAAAGTGGCATTTTGAGGAGACTATTGCAATTTCATCACCATGGAAGTTGGCGATTATTTAGGACTGGCCTCTTATTCAAATGTATTTGCCTAGCTTATACTGTATGTGTATTTATTTGTGGAACCCAAAATGTGTATAAGACAGGATATGCAAAATAAGAAAAAAATCAAAATATTCTCAGTATAATGCAAATAAATGCACTGTACAAAATACAGTATTTAATGCCAGTGGTCTGCTCTGTTGCATGTGTCTAAAAGTGGCCAATGTCCAGTAGAGGGCAATAAGGCACTGACAATAACCATGCAAGTAACACAGAGTATAATGAAATGCTTCAGGGAGGATCCACTTAAATGAAGCCACAGAACTCTGCTCCTGCATACACTCTTCTCAGTAACTTAACTTTCCTCATAAACATTCCTTGGGCATACCGTGGGGCTGCTGGGATAAGGAAGTGAGAGGATAAATCCTGTCTCACACGAGCTGCCCACTCGCATCAACCCATTCATTTGTGAAGATGATAATTATAATAAGATTATAAAACAACCGAATTAGGTGTGTGTGTGTGTCTATAGTATATTGTCTTCTTTTTATAAAATGAGATGATGCAGACCAATTTACATGCTTTGATTTTTCCATTGCTACAATGGGTATTTGTTCAACCAATAGAGTATTATCTAATCAATCAATCTGTCGGGTGTGGACAGGGGTTGTAAACAATCATTTCTTCTCAGCAATCATATGAAAGCATGTTTGAACCCAAACGATTAAAACATCATGTCAACTTTTATTTCTTCACATTAAAATAAAAAAAGATTGGGCCAGTGGCTGTATCCTGTGTGAGTCTGGTTACAGTAATAATGAAAAACAATACCATCAAATTATTCCATCCAGCATCTATCTAGTTTGTATTTTTAGTTCCTTCTTTGCAGACTAAAATAAAGTCACACTTTGACTATACAGTAATTCTGGAACAGCCATATTTTATTGTAATAAAAGTCTTAATTAATTTCCTCCCTTAAAAAATGTGTGCATGTTTACAGTAGTCCTGGGAACCCCTATTTATCACTGCAGAATTAGATCATTTTGCCAATCACACACTTTCTTCCTTTTTCATTTGTTATGATTGTTTGTGCTTTGCATCATAAGTGTGATGTCACATTACATTTATTTGTTATGTATATTGTATTGTATTAACAGGCAATACAAATATACAAAGTATAGCCTACAAAGCAAACTACCTGCAGAGACACCATGCCACACTACCGGTCACCATGACAACAGACGTGCACCCAGCTGAATATATGAATGACTATTGCATTGTCAATTGTGTTACCCACACAACCGCATAATTCCTATGTCAAGCGACATATACAGACGGTTGTGAAGTGGGTGATTTTAGATCCTTTTTAGGGGTGTTCAAGCACCCCTAAAATGTTTTTCAGCACCACAAAAAACATAAACATAAAATTTGGGATTTTATGAAATAATTTTTAAAACAAAGTTTCAGCCCTTTAAAGTTAGGTTTTGCTAATTTACACAAAGGGTAATATTTCTGAGGATTAAGGAATCACTTGATTGTATGAATCATGTATAGGCTACCCCCGATATAGTAGGTATTAATATTGGTTCAGAGTATGTTCCGGCTATTTTAATGTGCTCTGTAATAAGGCGCCAATCCTGTGGGTGCTACAGAGCCCAAGCACGTACAGTGGATATAAAAAGTTTACACACCCCTGTTAAAATGGCAGGTTTTTTTGATGTAAAAGAATGAGACAAAGATAAATCATGTCAGAACTTCTTCCACTTTCAATTCAATTGGAAAACAAAGTGAAATCTTTGAGGGGGAAAAAATGGAAAATAAGAACCCACAATAACCTGGTTGCATAAGTGTTGCTGCTAATAAACTTGTCTGTGTATGCACTGTAGACCTATGTGATGGCTTTTTTGTAGGCTCGAGGTTAATTTGAACTGCTTAGTAATCTATAGTATTTGGTTTAAGAAAGTGAAACCCATCACATCCATAGGATTTACAGACACAACAGTTATTTCCTTTGGGTGTACCTACACTTGGGAGAAACAGAAAGGGCCACCTCAAGTGATTTCTGTGCTGTAAAATATTTTAATAAAGATGATACATTGTCCACTAAAAATATAAAAGGATATGAAGTTAACAGAGTACAGCCATTTTAGACATGGTATGGCCAGAAAATGATGAGGCTCGTAGCTCAAGAGAAAACATACAGTATGATGCAATGTCCTAATACTGTAAATTGTAAAGGTAGCCATGTGAGTATATAACATCTTAAAAAGCATAGCCATTGCGATTGTGTTGTATAGTATTCCACGTACATTTGAACCTATCATATAGGAGAGATAAGAGCCTCTCACGAATAATGTATTAATATATTATTCTGAGTGTGTTATATTATTGGTAATATATATAAATGCTGGTGGCATTATTGTCTAGATCGTTTTTAAGCTGTTTAGAAAGATGTGACTTGTGTGTGCGAATGTATTGAAGCTTCTGTGGTGATAACAACAACAGTATGTTTGAATGATTGGGAAGAAGCATCTACATTTAGAAAGTGCCCCATGTTCAATTATTAGTGTTGTTTTTTTTTTTTAATTTCTCCACTATGCTGTATCTTACACGTAAGTAATACTGTATACCTTTTTACACAGGAACACATTATTTGCACACATGCGTACATTTTGTGTAATGTGTATTGAGTTGTAATGACCAAGAGAAGTACAGTATATTACCTGAAACCATCATAGCAAATTTTCATGAACTACATTTTTTTTCCCCCATTCATGAAAATATGAATAAACATGTGAAGATGGAATCCAGTTCACATAGGATTTCTCTAAACAGAGGCCTATTAATTATTCCAAAGAGTGCTTCAACTGAGACTGTTAGGTGCTGAATTATTTAACATACTTAAGCCCTTGTTATGTGTTTGAAGGTGATGCGCTTTTAACTAGAACTAGGTGATGCGCTTTTAACTAGAACTAGACCCACGAAGCTCGCCCATTAAAGCTTGCCTTAAATGGTGTTTTCTCTATCACCTCCTGGCTATGCCGTTGCTGACTCACTGACTGGTATCCCAGTCATTGTCTGACTCCAATGACTGGACTCCATCAGGACACAGATTGAAGCCCGGGTGATATGTCAGCTACTAAATATTAAATCAGAACACCGCCATGCCGATCAGAGGCGGTCATGTTCGATCAATTTATACTCAATAGCGTGGACCAAACACAGACCTGCATGTCAGGGCATCTAATAAGACTGGATCCAAATGAAAAGTGAAAGACAATTACGTATGGTCAGATAGCCCTTCATGATGGACAGATAATTGGAATTGCAGCGTAGGACTGCTGGTACTGATATGAAAATGGCTTTGTAATAATTTGACGAGAGGCCATCTTTGATACATGCTTATAATATGTGAATGTTGCTTGGCTAGCTGACAGTCTGGTATACACAGCTTGTGCCTGCTGTCAGGGTATTCATCTACATTTCTCCTGCATGCGGCTGAGCCGACCAGATGTCTCGCAGCTTGTCACCCAGCCTCGGGGCTATAGCGGCAGTCCCACTCTGGGACAATTGGGACCCTTCCTTACATTCCTTTCCCAACTGCTGCCATGGCCTTGGGATATTTTGCCCGGCTTTCCCTCTCGCAAAGACTATGGCACACTGAGAGAACCCTGGGACCTCCTGAGATGGATACATGCCTGGGTTCGCCTGCCGAAATACTGCCATCATTCTTTCAGTAGAGAAAGTTTCTTTGGAACTCCAGGGCAATGCAAGGCTACAAGTTTGCCACTGGAAAGGTGAGCATAGGGTAGCTGTTGGACTTGAGACTTGAGTCACTTTCCTTACTGAACCTCAGTCTATATTACATTTGCCAGTGTAAAAGAGTAACAACTTTAATACAGAGTGTTTATTTTACCTTTCCTATAAGAGCTTCAATCTGCTTCCGTCCTCAGTAAATCAAACCAATATTTCCACTGCGGCTGTATTCAAATTGTATTAAGGACTTGAACAAGGACTCGCATATCAGTCAAACCACTAAACTAGTTATTGATGTGTTTACAAAGCCTTGCCATTGGCAATGATATAAGCCATCTCTCACTACTGCCCCCCTGATCTAATCTAAGTACAGCCTTGGAAGACAGTGTTGCGCACAGGGACAAGTGTTTACAGATAATACGGCAGTGAGAGCTTCATTATGCTAAACCAAAAACAAGAGCGGTGACAGTGAATTGTATGTGTTGTGCTGTACAGTGACACAAGCCTTTGCGTGTGGCATATCTGACATGTATTTTCGTGTGCTATGAACATTTTTTAAGTAGAAAATATCCTCAAATGCCCCCAACATCTGAAAAGAAGAAAACCACCATCTGATCAAAATTAACTCTGGCACAAATAAGATGCAATTGATAAAAGTTTCCGTACCCCACACGTCACAAATCTCTACATACTTCTCTGATCTCCAATTGAAAAATAATTGCAGTAATATACTGAGCTATAGTGAATGTATTTAGTTCTCTCCAAATGACATAGACTCCATGTTCATTAAGTTTATATCAAACCTGATTGACGTGATGGCCCTTAGAGGTAAGAAATCTGATTATAGAGTCACGCTAGTGGATGCCTCAATTATGGATTTAGCATAAAAAAGGGTACACTGTTAATTTATTTACAATCTCAAGACACTTTCATGCATACTAAATTTGCTGTGGAGTTTTCAAGGTTAATGTTAATCGATTGTTACAAATTAAAATTGTTAAATACGTACACAGTTGCCAAAACTGTCTACGGTATAAGTGATCACTAGGTGCATTTGCAATAAGACAGAATATGAATGTTTGGCCTATAGGATATTTTAGCAGCAGAAGTGAGATCAAATCTTAATGTATTCTAACTAGATTCTTCATATATCACGGTAGTGCTGGGGGAAATGTGATCACATTGGGTACACACTCATACCACTGCAATGCAACTCAGCAATGGTCTTAATCTTTGGAGCATCAAAGTGGTTTCTGGGTGGGTGAAGGAATCCTCTGCCAATACAAATGGACATATGGCAACAGTTTACTTTTAAAAAACTATCTTCATTGCTAGGGGTACATTGGAAGACAGAGGAATACACAGTAACAATGTCAAATTCAACATATGTCACTGAAAAATTCAGCTTTTTTTTTTAAACTTAAAAACTTTTTTATACACAAGAATTTATCATTTGTGGGTTGTTTTGACATGTAAAAAGTATTTCGTACAGTTTATTAAAATCTACCGTAATTGACTCGAATGTATTGTTAGGTTAAGCAGACGTCCCTCTAATTGTTCAAACACATAAAAACTAATCTTAGTTTTACCATAAGAATTACATTTTTCAAACATGAATCTGAATTCAAATAACCACTTGCAATGATTCAATCCATTTCACATATTTACCCTGCTTCAACTTACTTAAACACGTTTTGTTTGTTAACTCGTATAGCAGTAAGAGGAGAACTATGAAATGTATCAGTGAGTCACAATATTGTAGGCTGAACATTACAAAACCAAACACAGTTAATGACCTGTTTAGAACCTCACACACTTGTGTGTGAGGTGATTATTGTGTTTTGCAAGGGTGTAATTGCCACTTTATGACCCACCCAAAACAGCTTGGCGTCGTATAAATCTTCATTTTGGCCATATGGCCGTCACTGTGAAATGGTATATTAATCTATGGAGCTCTAGTTTGTCTATCCTAGAAGTCTGTGAGCAAAGGGGTAAGATCTCTTTTCTTTTAGGGGTAAAGAAGGGTGAGTGTTTATCTGAAATATACACTCTCACTCATTCCTTAGATGCATGGATTTGCATTACTACAGACAGACATAAGACTGCTTAGACATTCCCCCATAACAAGCTAGTGTCACAGTTAAGTCTTCTCCTATGTCTGTGTAGTTTGCCCCCTTTCCCGCCCTGTTCCACCTATATGGTCCACTTAATTTTCCTAGTCTTGATGATTACGACTCTGATGATGATAAAACAGTCCTGTCTTCCTCGGTTGAACAGCATGGAAGGGGAGCTCAGTCTGACAGCCCTAACAACATTGTATATTATGGCAATGTTATGAGTAGCGCGCGCACACACACACACACACACACACACACACACACACACGCACTCACGGTTTTGGAGGCCACTAATGCCTCTAACATGTGACACAATGAACTGCGGGTTTTGGCTGTTAGAATCAGTGCTAGGCAGGTTATAATACATGCTGAATGGATATTCCCCGGCTGTCAAGCCTTTGCAAGTGCCTCTTATTCAATCCGATGAGCATATTCCAATTGACTGCACTAGAGAAAATAATATAGATAGACTGCCACAATGCACAGGCAAGAATGTAGCACAGTCCGAGAATGCGCTCTCATAAATATGAAATGAGTATATATTGTTTTATTTGAGCAAACGCAATGTTAAGCTAATAGACCTCTTTTTACGCCCTAACATCACATCAGGGGAGGGGAATGATTCACAAATGTGCACACACAGACGCTGCACACACACACACACACACACACACACGCAAGTACCACACCCGCGCATGGACACACACAGACTCACAATACAAATAGAAAAGCTTGCCCCCTTTCATCCTGCTTACAGAAGGGAAAACACAATCTGTAAACCTGTTACTCTGCAAATGTACGTACATCACAGAAGCAACTCTGTGCCTAAACATCTGCTCGACAGCACTTTCCGAATTTGAGTAGATTTTCATTGTCTGTATCTGTAATTCCGGTGCGATGCTAGTGGGGTAGCTATTTCATAAAATAATTAACCTACTTATCTTAGAGAACAATATCTGAAAACAGCCAGTCATGACTCGTGTTGGTAAGTTTCTCAACAAATTCCTCTGTATAAGTTTGTCATTGAGTTCCAATTGGTTGTTGAGCATGTAAACCAAAATACCTCTCCTGTCAAGTAGGCAGATCTTGACACATTTAACCAGTGCTGTGTCCCAGACTTGGCCTGATAAGAGGAAAAAGCTTTTGTACCATGGTCAGATAAGAGGTAAGCTTTAATTGTTTCATTTAAATGGACATAGTTCAGCATGCAAGGTTTTGAACTTTGAACTAATTCGTTTTGGACGTTGATCAGAATAAGTTTGGGTTTTTCTTCAAGGTTTTGTACTCAAAATTAGTTTTGGACTTTGTGTGCAATTGTACAGTAGTTGTAACAGAAATATTCAATATAACCACTAATAACCTTGTCCCACAGTCTGTACAAGTCATATGTTGGTACAGCATATTAATAGCAGGGATGCAATCAACTCAATATTTTGGTAAATTTGTAAATTGAATGGCAAATTATGCTATTTTACCACAAAACAAACATTGTTGCTTAATGTATCTTATATTACACAATTCATGCTACTTCACCACATAATAAGGTATAGTTAAGCCCATATACCCATTAAGCCAACTTTCAACTTTGATATCAGATAATAAAAAGGGGAGAGAAATATTTTGGTCTACTCTTTATTTTTTCCAATGCAGCAATTTGCTACTTTAATGCAATTTTATCTTTGCATATCAATCACATTGGCTAATGTTGAGTTAGCCCCGCATATGTACATGCAGTCTAGAAAAACAATGCAGTGGGTCCCAACCTGGGTCGTGACCCACAGGTTGGTCACTGAGTGGGAGTGAGTGGGTCATGAAAATTGCAAGCAGTCATTACAGTAAATGAATGAAAAATATCAATGATAGGCTTCTGAGCTTTACTATCATGTTGCTCCACTCCTTGGTCGTGAGTAAGAGTGCGGAACAATAGCCTATATGTCCCTGATTGGATTAAATCATATTTAGCCGTGTACACACCATAGATTCTAGAGCGCTGCTTTGTCAATCCTATATCTTCATATGAAAATATTAGTTTCATGAGCTAGTGCACATCAAAACATGGCTTCAATGAGGGGTACTGCCAAAGACATAAGCATGCAAGTACAGTAAGTAATTTTACATTAGATTACACATTTATCATATGGATTTTTAGAGAGTTTAATATAAAAAAATAAAATCACTTAAAAAAGTCTGCAAACTACAGTCAGCCGACTTTTAATGAGAATGTTCTGTATGTGAGCGAAATCATAATGAATATGATGCTTATATTTATATTTTGTTTTCACAGTCACTGTGGAATGACAGTATCCCTCTAATTACACACTTTAGTCAATGTAACATTGTATGCTTGTGTGTTTGATAAGGTGTTTATATTATTTTAATTTACTGCCCTAACTTAGAAATGTATTTAGATACATATTTTAGACTACACATGGCTTTTAAATGGGTAATGATAATCAAGATGACCAGCTAGTTTGGCCAGTCAGTATGTTGCAATGTGTGTATGTGTGTGTGTCCTGTATTGGGGCTTCGCTCGAGCAGACCTAAACAGTTTTTGATTTGTTGAAGAATATATTTTTTTATATTTTGCCAATAAATCCTGATTATGGTCTTATTCGGAACACACATGGCCTAATGGTACCATAGTACCAATTAATCCCAGTCCAGACGGTTTACTTATTTCATCAAATATCTTTATTTCATATTTTAAAATGTACATGAAGTAATGAATACTCTTTCAAATGAGAGATAATATTGCATTTTCTCAATAGCTCTCCCTTATAAATCACGTCAATATCTACGTAAAATACATGAAAACAGATTTTGGTGGGCTTAATTGGTACACATAGATCATATGCAACATCCACCACAAGAACAGAGTATTACACACTGAGCCGGCTGAACTAGGCTTGTCTAGTGTTTTTTTATTATCAACATGCTGGCTGACATGTTGAGGGTTCATTGCTAAACCCCAAAGATTTTGTAATGTTTCTCAGAAATCAATTCCTTTTAGAAATGACCTGATGTGTACAATATTTCTATATTGGTGGCAGACAAAATAATATTGGTTAAAATACTTGCATATAGGCCTACTGTGTAGACCAGCTAGCAATAACGTATATATTAGAAAGAATGTTTAGAGTAGAATGCATATAGTTTAACCATCTCTAATAGCCCAAATGTGTATTGGATTGTAAAACTATGATTGATAGCTTCATTAATGTTCATTAAAACTAATTAAAACCCCATTAACTTTGTTTTTGTAGCATATACTGTAGCTCTTTCTTATGTCAATGTTGCTCGGGAAAGCATCTCTCCACTGGCATGTAATACCCATCATGCATTTCAGCTAGGCCCCGGGTCAGGACAGTTTGCCATTGCCGGACATGAGCACGCTGCAGTCTCCTTATTTTATCTCAAAATACATTTAATAAAAGGTCCTGTGTTTTCAATATGTTTATTTAGGCAATTAGGTGTCTTAAGCAATGTTTTAAACCAATAGGGTACAGTACATGTGCCTATACGTTAACGTGCCCATGGGTTAGCAGCAGGGCCCGACTGGAACTCATTTTTACCGCTGGGGATTCATGCCTTAGACCGGCACACTTAATGACTAACTATATTTAAATAATGTAATTTAAACCTCAGTATACAAGTCTGTAATAGCACACTCTTCTCTACAGCCTTGTAATTAATTGGAATATTTGACATTGACAGCACATTTTGACTAAAACAATTATAACGTCAAAATGGCAAAATATGCATGCTTATTATATGCCTTTTATCCTATTTCCTTTCAATCATGGGCTTTGTATATTTACTTCTATGTTTTAACAAAAAAAAGATATTGGGCATAAAAACTCAAGGAACGAAAGTTAAGCTACAGTATAACTACATCATCATTAACCTGCAGGCTGAATTCTGTGAGAAAATAGTAAATAAATTGGCTGCTGTGAGTGTAGGCAACCTCGGGACAGTATCCATATTTCAACCCAGTGCCATGACAACACCGGCCGTCACGACAAAAAAACAGACCGTGCCACCGGGAACTCTCCCGTGTCTACGGATTAGTCAGTCTCGGCCTGGTTGGCAGTAAGAAGCAATCAAACACTACAACTACAATCTCACGATGTAACATTTGCGAATCAAGGCTGGTTCAAGTCACTGATTTCTGGCAGAGATGTGTTTAGCCACTGTATGCAGATACAGGATACTGTAGATTATTAAGCTACTATAATAAATACTACAGTAACTTTTGGACTGTTCATATCACAAAGATCACAAAAAGCACTTTCGGTCTCTTCTCCCTTCTGTGTTACTTAGACATCAATGACCTGTCACTCCTGTGCTTAAAACCTGTCTGTCTCCCTCTCAGACCATTTGGGAGCGGAGGTTCAGAGGTTCAGATGGGCTGTAATTAAACTTCACTTTAGCCATTCAAGAGTCCACACATGTCACTATTTTGTAGTTAAGTAGTGTACAGCACTATTTAAGACAAAAGCATGTGTTGAATTTATACAAATTCTAAAGATATCTACACCGCAGTGGGCCTGCATATGGGAACACAAACAAATTGGTGCAGCCTGCACAGCACAACACTATCCTAGCCCTCCCAGTGTGATCCTCACAAATTTGGGTTATGAAGCTTCTCAGGGAGCATCCTACGGCATTGAAGGGAGCGGAGTTCAAATGTATCAACAATCTTTCTCCAGCATCCCTGACTCTACCTTTAACAGGAGAGGGAAACATCTGGCAGACTGAAGGGAGCAGCAAAGAGCATTGAGCTCAATTTACACCTGTAGTTTTACTTCAGATAAAAGCCAGTTTATCGATACCTCTGAGAATTTTTTATGAAAGCTTAGTTGACTCCCAAGGGGAAACAAGTGTTAATTGGAATTTTATCTTAATGGTTTTCATCTTAATTTATTTTCCTTTTCTTCTGAGTCCATTGATAGACCTCAGGAGCTCTGGCATGTTAGCCTGTGCTATTCATTTCCTCGTCAGTACTTAACTTATGTTGTTGACATTGCTGGTCGCTCTCTCAAATGTCTAAGTATTTTTTATGAATCCACTTCCTTTAATACCCCGCTTTAATCCTGGTCATAGCTACGGAAACAGATGCCTTGAAGCTGTTGACATTAATCTGGAAAGTCCTCTGTCTCTCTAAAAAAATGCAATTCCAACACACACACGCACACGCACACACACACACACACACACACACACTTCCAAGTCTGTCCTTTTCCTTATAATTAATTTCACATTTCTTTCACATGGTCTCCATTTTGCTTCTGTCAAAGTCATTTTCCTTTTACATTGGGGACAGAATAATTAACAAAGGCTATGATAATAGCTGGCTGAATGATGCATACAGCATGCAAAGCAGATGAAAAAGCACTATCTGAGTGCTATAAACATTGTAAGACTATTTTCTGATGAGGTTCAACCTATAGGAAGATAAACAATTGTTTCATATATAAATACATATAAATATATAAATACGCCCATTTACCATTTACCATTTTCAGTAGCCATGTTTATAGCAGTTTGAATGAAAAAAAAGAAGAAAAAAAAAAACTTCCCAGCATCAACAACAACTTAAAAGCAGATATACAGGGATATTTACAGGGATATCTACAACAACAAGGTTATTGTTAAATGGCAAGTGTTGTGCTATTTAAAAAATGTATCACGTGCCTTGAGCTAAATCTGCTCTTTTAAGAACTCCCTCACTTATCTAAAAAATGTTTGACTTGGAAAGAGTAATACGAAAACCTGCATTCATGGCCAATCTTATCTGTCTCAATGGATAACACAAAAGCACTGCATGAGCAATTCTATTTATTTTTTATTTTTTTTAGCTGCAGTCACACATCTCTTTATCCAAACTCAACATTTACTTCAAGAACATGAATCTGGATTTGAGAATGTCTTGTAGGCGACTGTAGTGTAGGCCAGTGGTGCCCAAACTGCGAGTAGCAAAATGTTTAACTTTAGTTTACATAGAATTTCAAGCACACTTGAAGGCAGGGTTAGTCTTTCTTGAAAATGCTTGCTAACTTCAAGCTCAAATCAAAACAAACTCCCTCAGAAGCTCCGCCCGCCCACGTGTTGAGAAACCAGGGGAATTGTTGTGAGAGGTGTTCGCTACTTTGTTCCTATTTGTGGAGCCAGGGCTGTGTAGAAGTACATGATTCTTTTTTCGGCACGCATTGAGAACAATATTTAGCGAAATTCAAGAATCTATTTTGTGAACAATCAAAAAGTTTATTAACTTACAATAGCTGACGACTGTCATTTAAAAACCATAACAGAGAACTGTTACTGTCACTTTGTTGAAACAAACACTACAGAAATGAAACATTTGTTATGGTATTTCTATTTTAATGTGTTCTTTTGTGTTTTTTCATGAGTTCTATATTGTTCAGCTCTGCATTATGAGTTCTCTTTAATTGGTCAAAGTTTCTAATGTTTTTATACACAGCTGCTGAAAGGGCCACAGCCATATTGTGAGACCAGCATTTTTGATGTGTTATAATCTCCATTCTGGGTACTGTCAGCATGCATGCTTGTGGCACATTTCTTTCAACTCGCATGGGCGTTCTGTTGATTTCAGACATATGAAGATGAAACAATGAGTCACAGAGCAAAAGCATAAGCCCAGGCATTTGAATAAACAAGGGAGATGAAAAACATACATTGCCCCAAGCGCTACAAAGCACCACTGTGCTCAGTGGGGGATATTTTATTTAATGTAGAGCATATTTAGCAAATAATATGGTAAATAATGAAGCCTCACTGCTGCATATAGGTAAATATTGTTTTGGCATCATACCGTGTTCCACATATTAATATCACAAGCAAAAACAAAACTGCCTATTTGACATAAAGGTTAATGAAATTCTTTGTTTTCAGCATTGTTTTCAGAACCAGACCCTGTCAAAGAGGAAAGTTAAACATGGAGCCTGTGCCTGGTGCATGGAGCCATGTGCCTGGTGCTGCAGATAAGTTGTGTGTTTAAGACATTTAATAGATTCAAAAAAGCATTAACTTTGCAGGTGTATAAAATAAATGAAATAGTCAGACATGGTCTACTGCTTTACTTATTATATGACTATACAGTCTTAAGGGGACCCCTAATATTGACAATTTTCACAAAGGTAAAATACAGATAACCAATGTGTAAACAACTGAGGGTATCAATTTCTATCTTTGATATTGAATAAAATACAACATTTTAAGGGACAATTAAATAAATGTCAGAGAATGACATCACACTCCCTCGGTGTGTATTGTAATATTTTCTTTGTTTTCATAATCGTGTTTCACATGTTAGTGCATGGCCTTAAAACATTTGTTTTGGTCTGAAATGATGCTGATATATAGTGACAGAAAGTAATATAGAAACACTAAGTATAATAAGTCATACCTTTGTCATACCAAAAAACACCTGTTCCCCCAATATTTAATCTGAAATGTGTGAATTTCAACAAGTGAGAAGGGTGTATAATTATAATTATTTTATTTTATTCTCTCATTTCTCTCTGATAAATTATAAAGGATAAGACAAACCTGGTTATTAAAATGCCTTTGGTAGCCAAAGGCATAATGATAACTGGTGGAAGGGTTATGTGTTTCAGTCAGAGCACAAATGTCACAGTGAGTGGTTACGGTAGTCCTAGTTGAATATAT
>JAODOY010066502.1:0-16693 GCA_025399855.1 Forbesichthys papilliferus
GGTTTGGGGTCCCCTGCTGAAGCTGCTGCCCCCGCGACCCGACTCTGGATAAGCGGATGAAGATGGATGGATGGATAGTTGTAATATATAATGTACATACTGTATGACCAAGGCGTTACTCTCAAACTGCTAATAGCTGACTATAATAATTCTGCCAGCTTCTCTAGTTGTTCCAAACCAGAAAAACAAAGTGAAGTGCGTTTCACAACAAGCTGTACATGCTTAGAGACATTTTTGTGATGTTTATGTATTATATCGAAAGTAGATCAGTTCACCTTATCAGTGAAACTGGGGTCATAAGTGTAGTCCAAGTAGAAAAATAACACTGTATTTACTGACATGCATCCCTCCCGTAATGAAGGGTAGATTACAGGAATTCACATATATGATCACTTCATGTAAAACCCCTGAAACAATGAAAAAAAAACTCACCAGAACAGCAGAGGAAGTCAGAACTCCAAGACTGATAAACCACAGGGCAGAGAGCAGCAGGAAACATAAACACCACCAACATTGCCACAACACGGGTCATATGTGATATATTTTCTTAACTACTGTATGTGCTTTTAGCAGCTTTAAATTGCAGACAAACTCGAAAAACAAGACACGGTTATACAAATCTTGAGTTTGTTTAAGGTCATTTGTCATTTACGTACTTGAATGGCTTTACGGTGTACAGTTTACAATGCATTTTTGTTCCAATATGCTTTGTGTGGATCATCTTATAGCATCTTGTGTTATGCTTGTTAAATCTAGTTTATGACCATTTGGAAACAAGATTCAACCCTGGCCTGTGACAGCTCCATACAGAAACAAAAGAGGAATTTCACTGGAAGGTCAAAGGTCATCAAAAGAATGTCACTGGCATGTTATCGTGCAGTATTATTTGCACACCATTGTCTATGTGCATAACACATTTGAAGATGGTATTAGAGACATTTTGATATTTTACAACTCAATCGATCCGTTGTTTAATTTTGTGCTGTCTTTAATTGGAAGTCTCTGTTCCAGACAACCACCTCTTTCTTCTACCTGTGAGAATCAAAACAGCGTCCTAACTTCATACTCAGTAGTATGTATGTGGTTGTGCATGTGTGTGTGTGTTTCTGTACAGCAATACAGAGGCTTGCATGTGAATGTTTTAACATGCTTATATCCTGAAGTAGATTCATAATCACATCACAATATACTGGATCCTTCTCAATGCTCCACCACAGTAAACCACTGTACTATACAAGTTGACAGCAGTGCACCAAATGAGCATAGCAAAAGTCAAGGTGGCCGAGCACATCCCAGACAGCGTGTGGCACATGAAACCTGTTGGCAGGATAACTCCATAGAGACAGGAGGTGAGATTACAGTCTGCTGTCTGGGAACCATGTTATCGTCTCCAGGAGCCCGTGGTCTCTGTCTTAAGAGGCTTTAAGTGGCTTGGGTGGAGCAAGACACCATCTGCCTCTAATCCCTACAACCTACCCACGCTAAGGTTTATGCCAGTGACATACTGTACTGTACCGTGTGTGCGTGTGTTTGTGTGTGTGTGTGTGTGTGTGTGTGTGTGTGTGTGCCAGTGGGTCACTAAGAGCTGTCATGCCCAAACCAAAGGAAACTATTAAGCGGTTGTGTTTTTGTCTTTGTTGTATAAAATACAATACAGTACACGCCTTTTGGTTTTACAATGAAGTTGCATATTTGTGTGTGTGGGTGTTTTAGGTTATCCATATAGACAGACATCAAAATGTCTTTTCAATAGATTAAACGGTTTAGCTCTCAGCTGACCGCATATCATTTAGTTGTTATTCAGTTGTCATTGAGTGCTGAGTAATCAGTTTGGAAGCAAAAGTTACAATGGCCTTTATTATCTACACAGAGACAATGACAATGATGCAGTTGTATTACTTTTAATCCAAAGCATGTAAACTGTCAAAATATTACATGTTTTTGACAGAGCAACATAAACTATTATTATATTATAATAAATAAAATAACATTTAAAAATTAAAATAATAATAATAATAATTAACTAAACATCTAAACTTAAATCCAGAACAGCAGTGTTCTGTGCATGTATAACAGATTGAGACTTTGAGGTCACACATTCACAGGCTTCAGTTTGGAGACTATATATGCCTACAATCTTTTGTTGTCACAAGTATCATATAATAAGTGTTATTTAGACAGAACAGCCTCTGATAAACATTGATGTTTTGATTACATTCCCCTGAAAGGGAAGCACGTTTACATCAAACTGTGTGCCAGCTTGTCTTCTCTATTTGGATAACACATGCAAAGTAATTATCTTTTGTTCTCATAATGTGCTGTGGATAATGTTCTAGCGATAATATTCTCAGCCCTCTTGTGACGTTGGATTTTGCAATGTTCTGACCTATGGTTATTAAATCTGAACTCTGACTTAAGGATGGTAATTTAGGTCAAATGTGGTTGACAGTAACATCCAGCTTTGAGAAATAGTTTGTCCCAGAGACAGTTCTCATACCAGCAATGTTACGGACATCTGAGAAGACACAATGTCCCTCACTATGCTCTTGAGCAAGGAATCCTCTTCAGTAGCCAGCAAGGGAACTGACATGACATGTTCATGAGTATAAGGCTTTAAATTTGGTCCAGCTTTCATATTGTCAGAGTTTGTAGCAGTGCGCAGTAGTGTTGTGTAACAGGCCTATATACCCCTCTACTCACTGTTTTAAACAAATGCAATATTAATTATGTTCAGATGATGTTTGATACAGCACACATAATGATCTCTGTATTATTATTCTACAATGTAACTGTTAATAGTAATAATTATATTAAATGGTTACAATGGCACTGTTTTTCTGAAAGCGGCCTCTTTTTACCTTAAGTCTGTCTTGATTAACGTGTTATAAAGCACCCACATTCAGTCTCTGAAAAGCCATCACTTATAATGGCATAACATTGGTAAAAGGACGTGCTGACCATTAATGATGTTTTAGACAAATGCTACAGTATCAATTGAATAACCTCTGCCATCTAACCTTAGTTGAGTTCCTCCAGCTAAAATCTGCCTATACTTGTTAGTGGCATGCCTATGAATGTGTCCATTAGAGCAGATCTAAATTCATATGTCGGGGATTGTCTGTCAGCAAGGTCTTACAGTAGGTCACTACTCCTGATGGAAAAACTGAGGTGATTATATTAGTCTTATTTATACATGGGAGTACTTGTGTAAGTAACTGAAATATAAATACGCACAAAAAGTAAGGACATTTGTGTTTGGTAGATCATTTATTTGTTGTCCCAATGCTTCTTGGCAATACATCATATACAATTGGAAAGCCTGAGTATGTCCCTTTTAAATGGTGCCACATTTGTAAGGAACATGTATTTGTGGGATGAGCAGCAGAGCTGTGTATGTGGGTTGCACCCATGAAACATTTGCCAAATCTTCTCTGACAATGCCAAACAGGTTTTCTTTGCTGTTGCTATTGTCTCTTGTTCTGAGCTTCTGGTACCCCCAGGTGTAGAACAGTCAGATGTCAGAAAGTCGATGAGTCCAGATTCTGCCTACGGTATTTGGATCGTAGGGTCAACGTGTGGAGAAGATGTGGAAAGCGCTTACTAGCTGATTGTTGCACCGATAGAGGAACATCTTTTGGTGGAGGCAGTGCGATGGTGTGGAGTGGCATCTCCTTCACTGGAAAAACATGGAGAGATAGAGCTGAAACTCTGCAACCAGTGACAATCCCATATCTCCACAACCTGGGAGCAAATTTAGATGACAACGCTCACCCCCACAGAGTGGGGTTTATTAGAGACAATCCCTCCAGAATTTGGGAGCCAGCAGTTCTGACCTCAACCCCACTGAACACTTGTGGGATCAGCCTGGGTGTGCTGTTCGTGCCAGAGTGACCAACACAACCACGTTGGTTGATTTGTGACAAATGGGATGCCAGCCCAGAGCAGTATGTGACCATGGTGACCAGCATGAGAGGAGGTGCCAGGCTGTGGTACCATTTAAAAGGGAAATAATCAGGCTTTCCAATGGTATTTGATTTATTGCTACGAATCATTGTTACAACAAAGAAATAATCTACTGAACACAAAAGTCCTTATACTTTTTGTCCAAACTTTATATTGTTATACCTTAGCTTTAGTACAAAGCTTCCTGGAAAATACAGACAAATATCAGACAAAACCCAAAGATTTTGATGTTAACCACTCCAAAATAACTTCACACACCTCACACATACATGTGCACGTGCATGCATGCACACACACACACACACACACACATACACACACGTATACAGGCTGGTCTCCTGTGGGAGAGCTTAAGAACTGTGATGTTGGACTTTCCTGCCTGCATTTGAAGCTAAGGAAGCACGCCAATGGAATGCACTGTACTTTTCTCTATGTGCACGTTGGGGCTGCCTATGTGGACAGATAGGAAAACAAACACCTTTGTTATCCATCCATACAAGTCTCCCTCTCTAAGGCTATTTCTCACCCAAGGCACCACTATATCAAATATATAAATATTGTTATGAATCACACACACTCAATACATCTTAAACATGTAAAGATAATGTGTAAATATTATTATTATTATTTGTAGTAGTAGCAGCAAATATATTATAGTATATTAACAATTATATTACTTCCCACATCTCTTCATAAACATAAGGTGCAGCTTTACTGTATATCAGAGTGGTAAAGCCATGGCAGACAGTCTGTCTGTCTGTCTGTCTGTCTGTCTGTCTCAGGGTTACCCCATGATTTTCTCTCCCTCCACTGTTATTATTCCATTTCCTCCCCGCATGAAGGAAAGGACCAAAATAACCCTGTTGAAATCAATGGCTCTCCTGGGGCAGGGCTTTTGTGTCAGAGAAGACTGGAAAACAAGAGCATCCGTGGTTGAGCGAGGCACTGAGAGCTTTCCAGTTCCACGGCCTCCCGGGGAAGTTCATAGGCGCGGACACAGCCCATTACCACTATGGAGACGACAAATAAAATGTGCTGCATGAGATTGTACGGCTTAATGTCTGTGATTCACAGCTATGGACGTTTAGCTAATGCAGTGTATACTGTGTGCGAGGTGTCATGGCAAGTTCCTGACCACATGAGTTTCTGCTTGGCTGAGAGTGAATCCTGTTACATCCATTCTTTCTGTTCCAACTCCTTCCTCTCTGACTGTCTGCAGACGTTGTTCCAAAGATGTTGTTTTTGTTGTTGTTTTTTTAACATATTTCGGTACATAACTCTGCAGCGATGTTAAATCGCTGACATGTATCTGATGGATACAGATAGGGAGCTGTTTTTTCTTCTTCAATAATTCATTACGTCTGTCCCATCTGTTCAGCTCTTCAACCGGAATAACTAAGTGAGACTTCCACAGTTCCACACCTACCTTAGATGACGCAACATTGGTCTGCAGGAGTCTTCCAGTCACAGCTCACATACACACAGTACATACATGGATGCAGACATCCAGTGGGATAGCTGTCAGACTCAAACTAATGAGAGTTGAGGCTATTGCCAAAAACACATCTCTCTCTCTCTCTTTCTCACGCACGCACACACACACACACACACACACACACAAGTCAAAAAGCATCTACCATTAAATTGACATCTTTCCGGACTTGCCTTCCATAGAAATTGTACACCTGCTGCGATTGTGTAACCCAAAACAGACCTCCACAAAATATGTTAAACAATCAACCACACAGGTTGTTGATGAGTTCATCGCATTTACGACAATTATGACAGAGCAGGTGGCTTGTGGGGCTATACAGCAGCTTTACAGTTGCAAGAGCAAATTACATATACTTCATATGTACTTATAGAGTACAGTATGTACCAGTAAGAAGGGCTGTGTGTGTGTGTGTGTGTAGACCACGTGGCTGTCAGCAAAAGGTTCCAGACTGAATGCAGGTCAGCCAGCAGTAGTTAGTGTAATTGCAGAGTGTCTTGATTACCCTCATTCAGCCTGTGGCAGACTGGTGATCCAGACCCGGGGGTGGCAGCCAGTGAGTGTGTCCTAGCACAGACGCGCCCACACACCTGCTACCATGCAGTACTGAGCTAGTGTCTATTCACAGCATCCATTAATAATAACCGCGTGGCGTGCTGGAACATGTTTGGCTCTGCTACTATTCTCAGTGCAAAAGGAGAGGAGAGAGAGAGAGCGTGAGAGAGAGAGAGAGAAAGAGAGAGAGAGAGAGAGAGAGAGAGAGAGAGAGAGAGTGCAACATTACTAATGCAACCTCTGTGTTGTTGATGAAACTAAACACCTGTAGGCCAATTAATAGCTCCCATGCTGTACCACCTCTCCTCATGTATTATATAGAGAGGCAGTTATATATGGCTCAAAACAATGGTGATGTTGCAAGGCCTGTAGGCAAATGTTCCACTAGTAGATCAGAGCACTGCTTTTCAAATTATAAACTAATTTGACCCTAGTAACAAGTAGTTCTATGTTTATCTTCATAAATGTCAGTAGAAAATTAGAAAAGCATTAGAAATGCTGCAATTAAAACAATGACACTGTCATTTCACAACCTTAAACTAAGATACTGATGTAATGATACCAGGCAGGCAAGAGGGTGATGGTTTCAACTGTGGAGTGCGCATCGCATATTTTTAATCAAGGAAAAATCCGTAATCCACAGACACAAAGGAGGGGCTAGACTTGGATCAAAGGACGTTATAGCAAGCTTAACATCATACACGGGTAGACTAAGTAAACGTCACTACAACTAATACCTCACAACCTGACAGGGAAGAGACACTGCACTAAATAGTCCAACTAATGTACCAGGTGTTCAGTATTTCGGTGATGGAGAACCGGGAGGAATGCGTAGAGCCGATGACGTGGAAGGTTGAACTTCAGGTGTGGAGAGAGAGTCCGCGGATGGATGAGATCTGGAGGCGGGCGGTGAGCTGCGTGCTCGTGCACGAGGCGCGGACATGACAACTGCCTGGTGTCCTGTAATGTTTGAGAAGCATTGATAATGCTCTCCTCGTTCTGGTGTCAGCTCAGACTAATCTTCAGTCACTTAAGTAAAGTAAAAAGAAGATCACTTAAGATTGCAATCAAGTTGTACTCACAATCAGAGGCATTCTCTAATAGGACTAAGTAAGTGATTGGAACACTAGAGTGCTCATTGAAGAAACATTGTGACAAGCATTCAGGTGCACATTGTGTGTTGGAAGCTACTATTTATTCACAATAATCACAGCTTTCCTAATCAAGACTGAAACAGTTTACAAGTTGATTAATAGACCATTACAACTTAACAGTGAGAAAATGGGCAGTTAATAAAGGCCAACAGTAATGTCCTACATCTTTGGAGAGTGAACAACTGTCTACTGCATGAGTGTACAGAATATACTACACATCCAACATGCCCCCATTACATGTATCATAGTACATGCTATATAATAAGTTAACGCTTAACAATTTGTTCAGAGGGAAAGATAACGAGGTGTCTTACTATCAACATGGCATCTTGTGAAATCCTCAACCAGTGATGTTAGAAACTCACCTTGTTCAAACCCTGTCAAGCAATTACCATGCTGCAAGTGATATGTCAAATTACCCTGGGAGACCTCCGTCCTTTAGAATGCTTCTGACATTGAACACCAGCTTCAGTGAAGACACTCTAGACACAGGTACAGTAAATGTACCAGTGATAGTGCTCCTGTAACGGCTGATAACAACAACCGTCTGTACGGTAAATGCGTTGCATCACAAGCTGCCCTGTTAGCTGTTGTAGTTACAAACCACACCAGGAGTGGGTTTCTGGTCTATGTTGCCATATTAGTTTATGCATGCACAATCTGCATCCGGCATGTTCAACAAAGCAACCACATTTTTTTCTTTGGTGTTCAGCACGCGCGTGCGCGTGTGTGTATGTGTGTAGGTGTGTGTGTGTGTGTGTGTGTGTGTGGCTCAAATCTGCCTGTCTCATTTAAAACACATGGTGAATTCAGAATACCTCATCACGAGGAGTGGAATTCTAACAGTGTTGTCCAGAAAACAATCACCATATCACCTCCTCTGGGCAGCCACAAGCTCACGTTTCACCCCTCATGTCTTATTCAGGCCTTATTAGCATCAATTGTAGCGCTAGCAAGTGTGTAGCGCCTGTTTTGACAGGTAGCTGTGCATGCAGTCCTGGGTGCAGCCCCGACAGACAGACAGACAGACAGATATACTCTACATAACTCTGGACAGTAATACTAATACGTCAGTACGTCTATGCATACATCCGCCCTAGATAGGAAAGGGAATCCTCTGAGCTTCTTGTGAATAACTAAACAATACATAAAGTCCCCAGCAGGTGCAATTGCTGCCGCGCTGCTTGCATATGTATTATTATCGCTCGGAGGCCATGTGACAGGCTGGGTTGGCGCTGTGGCATTTGCGGAGGACTGTTGCTATGTAGATGGTGTATGAGAGAGAAGGAAGTGCCAGTGAGTGAGCTGCAAATGGTGATGTGTGGTGTGTGACATCACACCCACACACACATATGCTGTTTGTCACTGGTCATTCCGTCTGACCTAACTGTAAAGGTCAAACAGGACCCCTAAAAAACAAAAAACATTTAGTAATAAAAACAACTAATAAGCTACATTTTGTCAGTAAACCTATTTGGAAAATATATATGTCAGTCTTTTATAGATGTGCACATATGGCTACTGAACCTTATAAAATCCTTCTTTCTCATATGATTTTGGTTTTGCAGCAATACTGGCACTGTAGCCTGCATTTGGAAATCTTCATAAATGAGCCACATATTCAGACTTTAAACACATATTGTTCTTGAATATTATATAACTTTTAAAAAGTTGATATACTGTAGGTCTTACAGCATTGCCAGTACGCATTTCTGGCTTTCAGGACAAACCAATTTAAGAATTTGATGTTTTTTTCTGAGTACAGACGTGCCCTTGCATTGTTATCCTAAACTAACAGGGCTCTAAAAGATCAAATTCAAAATCTGCTTATGAGTTAGAGGGCAAATGTAAAAAGTCTTAAAAGTCTTACTAAACTGACTAATCTTTAGAAAATGACTAAATGGTGTGTATTACATGGTATAAAACCACTGCATTTATGTTTATTATACAGTTGAGAATGAACTACGACAGCACATTTATATAGTTTTTTTCTTTATATTTTATTGGCATTGTGTGATGTTCACATAATAAACCACATTGTCTCCTTTTTTTAAATAACAAATATCTGTATAATTATTCATTTTGGTACATAATAATACATTAAATGTGTTTTCTTTTGCACAGCAAAGATATGACATTTATTTATACGTGGTATTTTTACATACCAAACAAGTATAATGTGAAGTCAGCATAGCTACTTGATTGAATTCCACAACAGTGAAAGAAAACTAACAGGATTAAAAGTGTCTGAAATTAATATTAATTTGGTTATATTTAGATCCAGTGGACAGAGTAGAAAACCTTTCAAACTTGGAATGTTTAAGTGAAACATTGGATATATATCATGACATTTCACAAACCAAACAGGTTGGGTAAACAAATCCTCTTAAATCTAAGAGAATTATTGCAGTGCATCCCAGGAGAGTGTAGTCAGCTAAATGTTTATTCGGATTCCTAAACATATCATTAATTTGGGCATGTGTCATTGTATTAAATATTGTCTCAAAGGCCTTTCAGGACATTACTAAAGTGTTTCAGGTCTGCGTGGAGGCACAACATAGGCAAACACTCCAGCACAAGCAAAACATATGGGAAATGTTTCTGGAGACCATGGCGCCAAACTAATTCAAGCAATTTCCAGCATTTTTCTCTCCTCGAATCCATTTATAACAGGAATTGTCTCTTGATTGCTCTCTATAGAGGATTCGCTCCCCGTGCTTTCGCCAGAGAGAAGTCTGGTGACTCTAAGGTCTGATTTAAGAGTTTGTACGTCGTTTCCTATGCTCATCTCTCCCAGGTCGTTTATAATCTGTGAAAGTTCCTGTTTACCACTGCCGACACCATCACAGTCTGTTTCAAGAATGTCCTCGCATTCAAAGTGCATCGCTTTCTCTTCCTCCTCCTCCCCGATCAAGTCCTCCGTAATACAGCCCAATTTGGGTGCGCTCCGACTGCGCTCCACTGGGGGTTTGTAGTAACACTGTCCGTTCAGAAGCTTCCTGATAGGGACGAGTGGGATTGTTTGTTCCCCTATAAGCTGCTGCTGTTGGTGCCTAGCGTCATCCCTCCGCTTTAGTCTTTTAAATTCTGCAAGAGCTGTCGCCGAGGTCTGGTATAAAAGTAGTGCCATGGCTTTTGCCTTCTCGGGCTTGGACACCAACACCGCATGGCACCGCAGCATCACCGCCTTGTGTTTCATTTCGTGTCGGTATATCCATGCGAATATTTTAGGTAGACGTGGGTCTGCGACACAATAAGTTATCCGGTGCAGTAAATATAAATGTCCAGGTCTCCTTGCTTTATCGTCCACATGCACCATCCGAATGCCCTGTGTACTGATCGTTAGTTTCATCTTGGTGCCATTCTTTCCCATTTCACTTTTGCCCCAAATCTTGCTCACTGCCACGTCCGTACAACCTTCTCCTTTCGACTGAATGGTGGTGGCATTTCCCAGATAGAGCACTGTGTACGTGGGGTCTTCGCCTGTGATTTTCACCTTTTTCCTCTTGGACTTGAACATGCTTCCAACCCTGTTCAGTGCGCTTTCTGGGCAGGATTTGGCGAAGGATGTGAGCGCCGAGTAATTCAAACTCACGGCATACCCCTTCTGCTTCGACTGTTTGTCTTCCTCAATCAAGTCGAATTTATTCTTCTTCCAAGGAAGCATTATATGGATGTTTTAAGTAGCCTATATGCTGCAAAATTACTCAAATGTGCACTTGGCTTAATTGCACCTGTAGGTTTAAAATGTTGTCCGTTTTTAATGATGCTTGTCATTCATTCGTGTCTTCGCTGTAAAATAACTTCACTTTTCTGTCTCCCGAAGTGGTCTTGCCCATTGTAGCGTTTTTCCACTAAAGATCCCCAAAGGCCTGTAGATCTTAGCCAAATGCCTTCCTTTCCGACTTGCCCTCACTGTATATATACTGGAACACACCACTTTGGCGTGCCTACAGGGGGAACAGAGGGAGAAACCAAACCACAGCGCGTTGTATTAAAAAGATCGAATTAAAAAATGCAGCCTATAATTAATATAGCTTATGGCTAGTCATAGCCATATATCTAAATCAAGTATATTCTATTAAGGTATTTTTGGTTACATTTTAGCCTTCACAAAGCGAAAGCCTATAATTATTATTATTTTTTGTTTATAAATGTTATGAAACACCCTACACATAGGATAACATCATTGGGTAGCCACCTACATTATTAAAAAAATATGCAGTTTTAACCAATTACATTGTAAAATAGGGATAGCCAACATCTTTCCCCGACTATATTTATATACTATATTTATAGACTGTAGTTTATGTTTGAATAAAATAATAAAATGACCTCCTCCATTTAACTAGTCAAATTTAAATTATTCCAATGCAAAATTACAGCATGTGGCCTGTGATGTGTAGTCTACACCGTAAGATATACATTACTGTTCTTACCGGTACCCACTACATCCATTGACGATATCCCGTTTCTACCATGGTGTCTACCCATTGCTCGTTGCTTCCATCTATTGGTCTCTCTTTCCCAGCAGTTAGCATGGCGAAAATGCGCATCCACACTTCAGAGCAATAGGTGGCGGTAATGCACAAATAAGATGGATAGCAACCGCCATAAAACATCAACAAGAAGAAGTACATTTACTTCCGGTTCTTACGACAACAACTTTTTGCACATGGGTCACAGTAGCGAGTGACATCAATTATACGTTCACCACTATAGCTTACAGTTTTACATTTACCACGATCTGAAATCTACCATGGGCAAAAAGAAGTCAGGCAGCTCGACACAAGTACTCGGGAGATCACTGATAAAGGAGAAGCTCAATGCTAACCGAGGAAGAAAGAGGGTAGACTCATGCTGGGTATGTTACAGTACGATGTCAAAACACGATTCACCGATTTTATGACATGCATGGTATTATTTACTATTGACATTATATTATAAATAATAACATGTCAATAGTAAACGATGCAATGGGGTCACCTTTGGGGTAAAAGCACACCAGAGGTGAATTAAATGTGTTAGATAGTATTAGTAAATAGTACATTGACTATTTACTATTGTACTACTAAAGCATGTAATTAACCTATGGTGTGCTTTTACCCCAGGGTTAGATGTGTATTATAACTTAACTACTATAAGATATATACTATTTGACACTTGATTGCAAGTTAATTTAATTGCACAGCAGTAGCTCTCTCTCTGAAATGCTTATTTTTCAGCTCCACACCAGTGAACTTAACGATGGGTATGAATGGGGTCGGCTCAACCTCCAGTCAGTGACAGAACAGAGTTCTATGGATGACTTTATTGCCACTGCCGAACTAGCGGGAACCGAGTTTGTTGCTGGTGAGGTAGAACCTTAAATTGGCTCACATCTAGAACAAACATAGGATACACAGAATAATCTAATCTATCGTCTCTGGAAGTTATTTATATCAAACAAGTCATGTAAGAACGGCGCTATAGCATAACTATTCTTGCTCGCGCCGATTATTTTTATCAATGTTGTCTGCTATTTATGGTGTATTTTATATGTGGATATTATGCATGTTTTGGGTGATGTACAGTGCTGTGAAAACGTATTTCCCTTTGGGAACAATAAAGTCAAAGAATACAATTTAATTGATGTGCATGTTTTCAATTTTAGCTTCTGAGCGCAAATTGTCATTCATAATTTCTGTGCATTATTTTACCAAAATTCATTCAAATTTTCTTTCAAATCTCACTGGGATTAAATATCTGGAGGTGGTGGGAGCAATGAAGCAGGATTTCAAGCAGCAATGTGTTGAGACTGATTGACTACCTGACAGACTGGTTATGTAGACTGTCCAATATGCCATGGATGCATGAACTCTTCTGCTGACAGGAGTACTTCATTGCTTATGTACTGTTTTTTGATGAAATGAGGATTTATTTTCTCCAAAAATATGTCTGCTCAATATTGTATGAGCATACATGCTTTTAGTATTGGTGATTTAAATATAACGCCCCCAATTTGTGGATTAAATCTTTAGAAAAACTCAACATCAAGTTTGTGCCAGCTGAAGCCCGGGCTGGTCTGATAACAGACGAGGAGAAAATCCGTCTGAAGAAGCTTCATGAAGACAACAAGCAGTTCCTCCGAATTCCACGACGGTATGCTGAATTCATGCAGGGGGTCTAATGGTTACTAGTGATGTACAGGACACCCCCCAATCTGCTGAAAGCTGGGGCTGACGTTTGGGGATGTGGGGGCACTATACCGTAGTTTATGGTTTAAATATACTAATGCTTGTCTGTCTTTAAGACCACACTGGGATGAAGGCACCAGTGCAGAAGCTCTTCAGCAAGCCGAGAGAGACAGTTTCCTGGAATGGAGGAGAGAACTTGCACAGTATGTTACACTGATAACACTGTGGTTGGAGCAGTAATGCGCTTGGCCTCCAGCATTTAGCAAAAGTACCACTTTGTTATTTTATCTGAAGGTTGGAAGAGGAGCAGAAGATGATTCTCACGCCATTTGAGAGGAATTTGGACTTCTGGAGACAGCTTTGGAGAGTGATTGAGAGAAGGTAATATCAAAAGCAATTGTGGTGTACAGTGAGTGGTTAGGTTGGAAGGTAACTAAGGTCTCTTACATGACTGACATTCTTGCACAGTGATATCGTGGTGCAGATCGTTGACGGCAGAAACCCTTTGCTGTTTCGTTGCCCGGACCTGGCAAGTAAACACACTGTAGTCATGATATAGGGCCGTGCACTCTGAGAGGGGTAAATTACTGAGGGCTGTTACTGTTTTTGACCTTCTGGTTCCCTGTGTCTGCTAGGAGGCATATGTTAAGGAGGTATCGAAGGACAAGGTGAACATGCTGCTGATTAATAAGGCAGATCTGCTGACCAGGGAACAGAGAGGAGCCTGGGCAAGACACTTCCAGAGAGAGGGCCTGAGGGCTGTGTTCTGGTCTGCCCTGGCTGAGAGCTTGAGGTTGGACGCAGAGGAGAAGGTGAGGGCGCTTTTATCCAGACTGTAGTTCTTAGCCTGTAATGGCCACACATTAACTGACCGATCACTTAATGCAAAGTAATCAAGAGGTGTGTAGAATAGCCAAAAACTTTATTCAAGTAAAAGTACTGTTACCTTTAAGTAATATTGACTCAAGTAGAAGTAAAAGTAGTCATCGAGTAAAAAAATAAAGTATCTAGTGAAAAGTCTACTCAAGTACGAGTAACCTTTTCATGATACGCTTTTTCATCATTTTTAAATATGCAGAGCGTGAATTAAAATATCCAAAATGGTAATGCTGTATTCTAATTTAGTGTTTGAACCTACATCATGGCAGATTAACATGAACACAATGGCAACACAACATGAACACAACATGGCAACCTGTTGCCAACTTAGCAACCCATAAACTTTATTTAGCGACATTTCAGACTTTAGTGTTGCCAACATGGCAGCTTTCTCGCTTGAATTTTTAGTGACTTTTTAGACCCTCTGTGACATTTTTAAAATGTGACTAGCAACACATTTAGAAACGTATTCAGACCACAATTGAAATGGCAAGAAATAGGTTAGATTAGCTGCTCTGAGTAATCGAAGTCCACAGCTCTTGTTGCAGTTGCATGTGTAGCTTGTGTTTGAGTGTGTGTGGCACACAGGAGAACGCCGTTTGCCACACGAGTGAGTTTCTATGCTGACGTTGCTTGACACTTGCGGTGAAACGCTCTTATTTTGCAGCGCCAGTCAGCCCCAGTGATCTACTATGAATACCGGAAGAGCAGTTGCGAGATCGTTTGCCTTATTTACGTTAAGTATCTTTTGAAATGGCCGGATTGATTTTTTTATTGATTTCTTGATTTATAGCCAAGTGTAGTGGACTTAAAGAAAATATTCATAAATATACTTGAGTTTTAAAAGTAAAAAGTATGTTGCATTCCAACTACTCTTAGAAGTACAATTCTTTCAAAAAGTCACTCAAGTAAGTGTAACGGAGTAAGTGTAGCACGCTACTACTAGGGCTGCACAATTTGGTCAAAAAGTATAATTGCGATTAGTTTGGCAAATATTGCGAATGAGATAGCGATTTGTGGTTGCGATATAGTAAGCAGCTCTCATAAGTCTGTTCCTTTGTTATCAAAGCTTACGGTGCTCTGTACTATTTAAATACTGCATGTAAATATACAATATAGTAACATGACATGCCACATGTACTGATAGACGCAAGTCTATCTGGGAAACCGTCCATCAAAACTGTTTTAACTTTCCAAAAAAGACTTAGAAGTTGATTGGATGAACCATCTGTCTGTCGTTGTTTTCAAGTAGCTTCCGCTGTCGCACCTAAATAATGCCCGTAGCTATTAGTATGACACTGAATGGTAAGTTGGTCACAGATGCCATTAGTTAAAGCTTTTCCATACTGATTCTCATGGCAAAGTCAAATTGAAGCTTGCAAGATCATTATGGGTTCACTAGGCTAACTATAGGCTAAAGGAGTACCTATTGCATATCTTAAGCAGATAATTAATTGATGCTAGTGGCCTAGTGTGACATCTAGTGGTAGAAAGTCATATCAAACCACTTAGCCAATTGGCAAAGAAAAAAACACCGTCGTAACTTTGACGGGTCATTCGGGAAATCTACCTATTTTCAGGATGGGCATTCCAACCATGTTTTACACAGTAGTCTACTCTCTGCGATGTCACTGATCTCAAAATAACACCAAACATTGCATTTGATCAAGTCAGCCTCTGCATGCTAGTTTGCATCCATTTTCTAAATAATTATATGTAATGTAGTCGACGAGGAAAACACAGAGTTGTCTATTTGCCCGAAAACGGAAATCTTAACTGAGCCGTTAAGGAGACAAAAATAGACAAGCAATGAACCGGCTTCACGCAATGAAACTAAATAAATAACAACTACATGCTGTGTGTCAGCGTCATTCATCTGTCCGTCCGTCCGTCCACAGGGCATGGACACGGAACAGCTGGATGAGGAGAGTGACCCGGACCAAGAGGAAGACGAAGGGCAGCCAGACTTTGAGGACCCAAAACGTTCCTGGGCCGATGGAGATGAGCAGGATGTTGAGGAGGAGGAGGAGGAGGAGGAGAGAATAAGCGAGGAGGAGGGGAGAATGAGCGAAGAGGAGGAGTGGCAGACCTGTTCAGAGGGAGAGGATAAGGAGGCAGGGGCTCCATCACAGGGCTCCTTCCACAACTCCAGCCGCCTCCTCCACAAGGACGAGCTGCTGGCCGTGTTCATGTCTGCTCACACTGGGCCGCGGTGCAAAGAGGAGCAGCTCACTGTAGGGATGGTGAGTAACACACACTACAGACATTCTATTATGTATACTTCACCATTGTTTTGTCTTTGTTGAGGACGTTAGCAACTAGGGCTGGGCGATATATCGATAAATAAAAGAAATATGTATTTATTAATTATATTGATATTGAGCTTAGCCGGAAAGAAAAGCTCTCGATCTACCGGGCAATTTTTGTTCCTACCCTCACCTATGGTCATGAAGGGTGGGTCATGACCAAAAGAA
>JAODOY010066513.1:0-16693 GCA_025399855.1 Forbesichthys papilliferus
TCATAGTTTTGATGCCTTCAGTGAGAATCTACAATGTAAATAGTCATGAAAATAAAGAAAACGCATTGAATGAGAAGATGTGTCCAAACTTTTGACCTGTACGTGTACACACACGAACGAGGCACGACATGCTCCCCCGCTCCAGCGTCTGTCACAAAGTTCTCGTAGTAGACTTACCTGCTATCAAGAATATCAGTCCTCTTTTATAGAGGGACGCGCACTCCGAGGCGCGTGGCATAGTAGCCTAAAAATATCCAGTCGCGCACCTTTTACGCACCGGCTATAGGCTGTATGGGCCAAGAACGGGTTTACGGGTCTTATTTTTTGGTTCGGTTGGAGACACCACTCCTCGAAAGAGAGAATTCGGATGGAGTGAAACAGCGTCGTGTCTGGATAGGTCAAACGCAAGTGTTCCTCCTACGTTGGACATCTGAGCGCATTTAACACCACCCCCTCCTGCGATCTTTGACACTCGCAGCGTTCTTTCTCCCTCATGCCAAAACGTTTTAATATGAGCCATGCCTGCAATTCGACTCCCTTGTCACCGGTAGTGCAGAATGGCGGTTGTTCCATAAACGCTGCCAATAGTGTCGCCCTCGCTGTCATTCATTCCAATAAAGCCAGCGTGTCATGGAATGACACAACGAATATGTCTCTTATAAGAACGTTTTTAAAAGTAACCATTCTGATTACTGTGTATTTTTGTTAAAAATGTAAAAAATTAATCTAAAATTTTAAACTATTAAGTGTGCGTATAAATGCTCTATAGTCCATTCCAGCAGTTTGTGCGCAGACATTTCCAGATGGACTTACGCACCGGATAGACGGGCAAAGTGACAGATATTTTAATTTCAGATCTGTTTGCATCTTTAATCCGATGTCGTTCAGAAGATTGCCTCCGAATTTGTGCCGCCGAGACGTTATTTAAATAAGCACAGGGTCACGTTCAGTACCTGCCTTAAAAGATACACACATTTGCACCTTTGTGTGATTTTCCACAAGTGTAAAACGTGTAAACACACACACACACACACACACACACACACACTGTAGATGACATTTTATAGGTAATAATAATATAAAATAATTCTTCAGTTTAATTTAACAACTCAACAATGTTTTTTGGCATAATAAGTGGTTAATAAATGCTGCAACAATCTTTTGGCCATTCTGTCTATATTCCACAAGAGGACAGCAAAGGACGTGAAATGAAACTCATTTGTAGCCGTTACATACAGATCACGGGATATGTTCTATCTTCCTTCACTTGAGGGACCGCTACTCCCTCGACCGTTTTATGTTACGCGAGTCACACATGAACGTCGCCTCTCTCCCTATAACTTGGCAGCCGATATCTGTGCCGCTCGAGTCTTAGTGAAGCCAAGGTGCAAACGCGTTACAGCGATTAGATTGGTCAATTAAAATGAACTGGCCCTTAAAAATGAACCACTGGAACTAATGCGACCCTAGAGGATCTTCAAAGTTTATTCGTGGTGTCTTCAGGTGTCAGTTAATGTGCGCAGTTTGAATGTCTGACATTGCAATATTAGCTTTGACAGTCTATGCCAGTAGTTCAGTATTCTATGTTTGTCTAATCTTTCTAATACAATAACATCTGATAGGCCTACATAATATCTGATATTCGTTCGAGATACAATTTTGCATTATAATGTAACTATAATTATAACACATGGACATGGCTTATAGGCAAGCAACTTACAAACAAACAAAAACGAACAAAATTGCAAACTATTGAAACAAACAAAGTGTTGTCTTGAAGTGCCGAATAGCGCCAGTTAGAATAGCCGATAAGTGATGTGGATGTACTATTAAATAAAAACGCTTTCAACCTTTTGGGTAACCAATCCAATAGGCGGTAGGAGGTGTTATCTGCAACAAGGGGGTGTGTCCAGACCCCCCAACCACGGGCACCACGGCATTGTGAAGTGTAATGGAATTGAGTATCAGCGGTGAAAAGCGATCTAAATATCGGGTGCCGTAATCGATAAACACCGCCAGGAAACCAAAAGTGCGCGAAACTTATGGTGACACTGTCCACAGCCCCATCACAAACAAGACAGCTAGGGCGCACGCACGCACGGAGGTGCCACTTCGGTTTCCAAATTTCATAGAGGCGCATTTGATATTTCTTCATTCCTTTTCTTTTTTTCTTTTCTTTTTTTGGATGGGGGCGACCTGGATGTTTTAACTGGACATGTGAGTCACTGGAGTTTACAATCGCAAGCCTTTTTTCTTTTACAAACATGAAGTTCCCCTCGTGTCTGCGATGCCTGCTGATCACTTTGGTCGTGATCCGGTCGGGTGCGACACAAGCAGGTGAGTGGATATTGTGGACGCGCGTCTTGCGCAAGGTGTCCAAACACGGCATGCGCTTCACATGCTCCATATAATTACCGGTCAAGATAATGATGACATGGAAACCGTGTCTGTAGCGAGCCTTTTCACCCGCAATAAATAAGGTGATGCACCAGTTTCTTGTAACAAATGGCTCTGCGTAAAAAGGCATTCCAAATTCCCCTTTATTTGTGTTACGCGTACCTCTCTCTTAACGTTTTCCATTCCTACTCTCAAAAGTGAATCGTATTTGACATATTTATTTCGTCAGAATGTGGCGTTTGATGCGACGCAATTACGAAGTCTTGAGAAATTGACTTGTTTGGACGTTGGTGTGCCTGTCTGTGTCTATAGCTCAATACATTTGCGATCGCAGTAGTACCTTTACGTTTTAAATAATACTCTATGTCGTCTTAAATGACTACAGTACTGTACGTTATCATGAGCTGAAGACCACTGCTATTTGGATTAATAGCCTTTATTGGACGGCTCGAGTTTTGCTGCATTGACATTCGAGTTTTTAAAGATAATGTATCGCATCAACGAGTCCATAACAGGATAACGCATGTGTCTAAGGAATGCCCACAATCTAAAAACATGTTAGAATCAAGTTTAATCATGCACTTGCTGAAAAGGGCAGAGGGTGTATTGACATAGAGTCGGACATATAGCCTATTGTATAATCTGGTGTTATTATTTAGCTCGTTGACTAAACCCACTACAACCCTTTTTTATTCAGTGTTCATTATTTTTGGAGTCTTTGAAGTTGATATATTGTGGACTTTATATATCAGAGATTCCACCATCAGACTGATACATGAATATGACTGAATATGATTGTAAAGCTTAAGAGAACCTCAGAGCTCTCTCCCATACACCCATAATGCAATGCCAGGCCACACGTTTTGTCTAAATAAAACACATACACACACACAGGCATGCACGCACGCACCCACACATGCACAGGCACACACACACAAACAAAAAATGTATTGCCACTTAAGTACAGTTCCTATAGCAGATTGACGGGCAAGGGGTCTTGAACACTGGCCAACCATCTCTCTCTCCAGGGACAGTTATGAGTAGCTAGCGGTGCTAAGACGTAGTTTGGAGTCTTATTCAAATACTTTCTTAGGTCGTCCGTAGAAAGAGAATTGCCAAAGACATCCCGCTTGCTGTCGAGAGTGGCTCGGACGAGTGGCTAAATCAATAAGATGTAGGTTAGGGTCACTGTGTTTTACGTCTCCTGCAGGACGCAGCCATTCAGTGCTGTCTGCGAGATAGAAAAATCAATATGATTGGAGCGCGTGTTTTATACGCTCTGCTCCCTGAGAGACACATTTGTGATGCAAACTCTTCCAAGAATTTCCTTCGCATGGTGACACTGTGCAACATGGAATGTGTGTGTGTGTGGTGACAATGAATAACTCTTCATATGCAATATTGTACTTGCTGACGTATCTATCTGTCTGTCTGTGTGTGTGTGTCTGTTTGTGTGTATTTTCTCTACCTGCACATCAGTGTTGTGGACATATACTGTAGTTCCACACAAGCACGGAGTGACAGGCTGTCTGCCGTCTCTCTGTCCCCTGCCGTCTGTCTGTCTGTGTGTCTGCCAGCCCACGGAGGCGAGCCGCTTGCAATGCAGCCCAGCTCATGAGTGTGCGCGTGTTTTTAAAGACGCACTCTCGCGCGTGTGTGTGTGCGCGCGTGCGTGTGTGCGCGCGCTCTCGGGTTTTTGGGGCAACATTTAAAGACGCACTCATGTGAAATCTCGCGCGTGTGTGCGCGTGCACGTGCGTGTGCGGGTGTCCTTCAGCTGGCACACATAAAGCCGGGGCTAACGGAATGTAACGGAATAGCCCACGCTCTCGGAAATGAGAATTTATTACAGGCCTAATTAAGCCCTTTCTGATAGCATCGGTCTAGACGGCTAGCTTGCATTCTGTGAGTGAACCAGGATGGGGGGATGATTTGGGGGGGTAATCACACCCGATGTCGTTATCACAACTTGATACACCCTAACATGTGCTAGGCCGAAGTTATCTGATTTAATATTTGTCATTTTGTTTCTGTGTGTGTGTGTGCGAGTGTGGAGGGTTGCTGAGGTAACGCGTTGCACTGTATATGTAAACATTCCCAGTGGTCTGTTTGGCAGAAGATATATTAATGTATATTTTCTAAGAGAGGCATATTCCTCTCTCCCGGGGAACAAAAGCGTTATTGGCATTTCTGTTGTTCCTTCACGCGGAATTCTGTGGGACGTCTTCTCTGTGCCACATGAAACGCTGAGTTTGCTCGACATTTCGCCTGCCCCCTTGACTACACAGAGGGGCTTCTGTTTTTATTGTCATTTGTGTGTGTGTGTGTGTGTGTGTGTGTGTGTGTGTGGAGGGGTGCAAAACACAAGTGCACAGCATGAAAGAAAATGCATCCAAGACAGCCAATACACACATCAAGTTTGGCCGGAAAAATGGCGTCTTCACCAGCTGTAATTGTCATCTCTCTCCCTCTCTATTCATCTCTTTTGACCCTGGTGCTTGTGGTGTTTAAAGACGGGCGTCTTGGCTCCTGTCTTGCCCCGCGGGGCTTTTCAGGCGCCAACGTCCTCATGATGAGACGGCTCTGGCCGGCCGGAGGAGAATAGAGGCCCTGGCAGAGAGGACTCCTCCCCACCACCCCCCACCGCCGCCACATATGATTGTTCAGACGGACAGAGATATCTCACCGTTTACACAATGAAGCTCACCCGTCACGCCTCCAATGAAATAAAAATGAACGCGTGCCTTCTGCCTGTTTCCCTGGAATTTACTTTTAAGTTGTTTGTTTGTTTGGCCTCTCTGCCTCTCTCTCTCTCTCTCCCCCTCTCTCTCTCTCTCCCCTTTCATTCTTGCTTGGCACTACATCCGCGTGTGCACACACACACACACACAAACACACACACACAGAGCCTAAGGTCCAGATATATATAGAGGGGTGGATGGGGGTTGTTTGTGTTAAGGGCTGCTGGAGGGGTTTCTTATTTTTACAATGCAGTTCATTTTAAATTAGAAGTCTCCTTTAAGGCACATTCATATGCACACATACAAGTGCACGTGCGCGCACACAAGCAAACACACACACACACACACACACACACACACGCCCGCGCACAGTCCCACACACAGGACTTCTCAAGGGTTTGTTCCGCCACTTGTAATTCCACTCAGAGACAAATGCCTCTATTCTGTGGCTGCAAGGCACTGACTTCCTACACACACACACACACACACACACACAAAGACATAGATTCCTTCCAGCATTCATTTGTGTACACACACACACACACACGCACACGGGCAGTGAGAGAGGATGTAGTGGGCACACTGTGGGAACAAACCAGGAACACACACACACCCCACACATACACACAGACGGAATGATTTTATATGCAAAGTCTGTCTGTCTGTCTGTCTGTCTGTGTACTTTAAAATTGTGTACTCGTTGTTGTTTTTAAAATTGGTTGATGCATTGATGGTTTAATGCCGTGTGTGTGTGTGTGGTTTGTTCATGTTCCTAACTTCACGCGTGTGCCACTGTGCCAATTGTCACATGGACGCCTAAGTGTTGAATTCCTTTTGATTGACAGCTTTTCCTCTGCAACGAGAGAATATTATTAATATTTAGTTTTGCAAACAGTGTGCTTTGTTTTTTGTTCATTATTTCCTATAAGAAGCGCATTGTCTTTCTCTGTACCTCTGTGATGCACAACAGTGGACATTAGCATCACAATGGGATGCTTTAGCCTTGACATAACCTGCGGTTTTAATGAAAAGCGTCTGGGGGGGCGTCTCCAATGTCGGATTTTTGATTCGTCTCAGGAGCTTTGCCTCACGCAACAGATTTGCGTCCACACCTTTTGTCTCCGCTCCGTCTCTTTCTCTCATCTTTGCGGCAGCCCGCGCTGCGTTTCCCGGACGTTTATCCCCTATACGTGAGCCAGGCGACACACGTGCGCACGCTGCCGCGTGGCAGGAGATCCTGCGGCACGTTTGCCGAGCCTAGTGTGTGTGTGTGTGTGTGTGTGTGTAGACATGGCTTTGTGTTGTATTGTGGGTGCTCTAATCCCCGTTAAGACATTCACACAGCAGCTAATCTGTTTAATTACACTACAAATTAGCAGTGTTTACTGTTGCAAGACATTGCCGGGATACGCCCGCCTCAAATCAGTTCTTCAATCTATGCGTGTGTGTGCGCGGCATGCGTTTGTATGTAATGTTTGCATACTAGCGGTATAAATCAAGCTATTCCTAGTTATTGTCTCACTCTTGTAGTTCCCCTTTGTGTTGTAGTCTTTTGGTAGGAACAATTAAACATCTTGAAGAAGTGTTTGTAAGCATGCATACAGTGTATGTAACGTATAACTATGCTATACAGCATGTTAGCAGTATAGTAAGCAGGCAACAAACAATTATTGTGGGTAGAATATCTCTCTCTCTCTCTCTCTCTGTCACTGTCCTTTACCCACTTTCCTTTTATCTCTATTTTCTCTCTCTCTCTCTTCCCCCTGTCTGGCCGGATGTTGCTCTTTTCTGTGTGTTGACAGTCACCTTGCAGACCGGGAGAAATATGAGAGCACCTTTGGCTGCTTTAAATGTACATACTGTAAAACTCACAGAGGAGAGAACCTTGTCCGGGATGCAGTCTCCTGCTTGTGTGTACGCATGCGTGCGTTAGTTTTCTACGTACGCTCGTGTGTGTGTGTCTGTGTGTGTGTGTGTGTGTGTGTGTATGTGTGTGTGTGTGTGTGTGTGTGTGTGTTGTTTGCTTGTTCACACACACTAAAATGAGTCACCTTGATCCCCCCCCCCTTTCTTCCCAACACTGGCAAATGAGAGAACTGAAGGAGAGCTGTACTTGTAAAAGGTGTTATAGTAGGTGCGTGTTTTTATGTGTGTGTGTGTGCGTGCACGCACACCTTTCCGTGCATGTATGGGGGATGGGGGCTCATTTGTTGGTTCATTAATTTGCGTGATGCTGAGAGGCAAAACATAAACACACACACACACACACACACAAAAGAGCACACTTTGTTTCATCCAATTGCAATGTGGCTAAACACCGTCGCTGTTGGCAAGGTGATCGTGCACTGATGGCGGGTCATTTGCAAGATGAGAGTCAGAGAGGAGGTCCTGTGTGTGTGTGTGTGTGTGTGCGTGTGTGTGTGCATGTGCGCGTGTCAGATAGGTTAAGGTGCTGTAAGCAGGACAGTGAGTGTGTGTGTGTCTCAGAGGAACACAGCCATCACTGCTCCTGAACGCTCCAATTTATCACCCTGGGCCACAAAGGGATTCACCATACACTTGTCTGCACTCGTGCGCGTGCGTGCGTGTGTGCGTGTGCACGTTTGTCAAGTGCACTGTGTAGTTCCTTTAATCAGCTTTTCGATACCTCTATCTGTATAGGTCTGTGTGGGACCTTGCAAGCAACACACACACTTTCTGACAGACTAATATCACCCTGCTTCTGACATGCGATTATGCGTGATTAATGTATTGAGCTTTAAGACATAGAGGTAAGGAAGATGATGTTTCATGTCTGTAGGGCATGCCAACACTAGGAATGCACTGTACTGTATATATTGACAGTTTCCCTCTCACCGAATGTATAATAATGTCCACGTATACTCACCTCTTATATAATCACCTCACTCATTTCTTTACCAATTCATTAAACGTGAATAGTCATGTGTAGCCTATTGCTCATCGCTATACTTTGAGCCAAATATCATGTTGCCTATGTTTGTAATTTCTGTGTTTTCTTTTGGGAAGCGTGTGCATGTATTCCCTCCAATGTAAAGCAATTTAAGCATTAATTATTGTATGAAAAGTGCTAAAAAAAAGTGTATTATTATAAATATTATTATAATACTTTTTATTAGTATTCTGACCTTATTGCTATATGTGCTCAACTGTTTTCACCCTTACTTTGCACTGGTGTTTGTTTCCTTTTGCAAAAGCTTATGGGATATCATGTTTTAAACTACATATGATCTTGTTCTGATATTGGGCTCACACCTGTGAGATTGTGGTTCTACTTGGGTTAGCCACCTTGTGTTTGTCCTCTTCACGCTTGATATGCAAATGATGATGGTTAGGTTTGTGGTTGCATATTTAACTGCATGTTTATTATCGTACTATTTTTATGTAAGAATTGTAGATGGTTAGTATTTCATCACATATCCATTCTCTCCAGTACTAATTTGGTATGATGTACTATACATACAATTATAATGAACACACTACGCTGCTTTCGCCCCCCCCAGATCCCAGATACAGATTACAGTTGTGTAACTCCATTAAATCAACTGAATAGGCCATTTTTGGTGATAACATATGTCATGTGCAGCCTGTAAAGGTTTTATTTGGAATGTGTTTCATTTATATTTCATCCATAGTAATAATAATAATAATAATAATAACCTTTTTGAATCTGCGCATTAAGATATTTAAATGTTGGCAGGTTGAGGAGTACAATGGATCAATGTAACCTCAGACAGCAATAAAAAAAAATAGCAGAAATCTCTAAATTAAACTGTTGGACTTGAAAACTAGAGACTTGCTATTTCTCCTATATATTACATTTACTATGTTATTGTTGGGGGGGTGTGGTAAGCTAAAACACTGTACCGTAGTAATTGCTCCTTAACCAACTGTACACTGTAAATTGCTTTGGATGAACATGTTAAATTACCTCATTGTAATCTACCATGTGTTGCACCTGTTGGGGGCAATTGACCCCTCTTTCCTCATTAGCTACGCAGTCTACAGCGTGAGAAGACAGTCAACTCAATTCAGAAACCCCTGTGTGGGTGCATTGGTTATGTTTCCGCAACTATACAGACACCCAGCAGATACCACCACGGTTACACGTCAGCTCCAGCTATTGTTCCTTGCCGACGCTACGAGCTTAAAGCACAGCTGACAGAGACGCGCAGCGCACACACACACACACTCCACACTGACAGGAAATGTGGATCGGTTGAAGATAGGTTTTCACCCCGCCATGCAGAACACCGTGGCATATTACACTTTTCATTTCCTTTTGGAGGCATTATAATCCACGGTGTGCACATTATCACACACACGCGCGTGCACATGCACACGCAGAGAGAGAGTCCACAAATAAGATAGCTTAAAGCTCGCGTTTCCACGGTGACCAGATACGGCAGACAAAAATGAATGAAAGGAGAGAGAGAGAGAGACTGGACCCTGGACGTGGAAGTGCCTTGTTTGTCTTTTATTCTGGCCATGCCATCTGCACACAGTCTGTCTGTGTGTGTGTGTGTGTGTGTGTGTGTGTGTACACACTGCTTACAGTATGCGGGAGTGCTTGAATGTGTCTGTGCCCCAGGTATATTTGTGTGTATGTGTGTAGTCTTGTTTACAAAGCTACCCTGAGGCATCTCTTGTTCCAGTCGGGAAGGGCTGGTGATTGTAGCACCCCTGCTTCCACAAATTAAATACAGAGTGGTTACCTGAGATTCTTTACCCCCCCCCCCCCCCCCAACACGCATAGGCACACACACATGCGCACAATCACACACACTCACACACACTCACGTACAACATTCCAGCTTTGAGTGTCCTGCCATTAAGACAACAGTGTTGGGATGTCGGTTAGTCGGTTAATGTTTCTACACTCGACAGTTGAAATGACTTCCGCTTCTGAGAATACAAAGACGCATGTCGCTCGGAAGTGCCAAAACATTTTATTTGAACTCTGACATTTCAGTCGGCGACGTTCTGAAACATTAGAGGAGAGCGTCACTTGATTGTGAAGCCCCTTACACACTGCAAGCGGTCCGCTCATCGCCCATCACTTTTTGGCTGGAAACTGGTCGCTTGTTTGCATTCCAGGCTTTGGTGGCCTTAGATCCCACTGGCATTCGCCTCAATCGCGTCGCCTGAAGTTGAGATTAGTTTAACCCGGTACCCGGTTAACTCACGTTGACTTTCAAATGTCTCTTGTTGCTTCACTGCTAGTTGCTTGCAGTGTGTCCGGGGCTTGAGGTACGCTATTTTCTTTCTGTGACATTCTGCACCTCGGTGGATTTGTCACGAAACGTGTCGAAATGTGAACATGTGACCCTGACTGTCTTCAGTGTGTTTGCACTACCTTTTCCAGGTATATGTTCACCCGACGCAAGCGGTGTTAAGGGCCACCGTAGATGTGGGACCATTTATTTTGCCTCAGTGACACATTTAGGCTTTCACATTCCAGAGGCAAGAATTAATGTCGACCGCAGCGCTTTTCAAGTGAGATCGGAACTGTGCAGGAGTGCGATGTCAAACCAGGTATAGCTCCCGTAGTGTTCCTGTCATGTCGAAGACTCCGAGTTACACACAGACATAATCAGTTGCTGTCTCAAGAGTTCCACACCTGTTTTGCAATTGTAATCAAGCTTCACTTAGAAACACCAACGCACGTGCGCGAGCACGCACGCAAAGCATTCGGTTCTTTGCCCAGCAGGAGTGACAGCCGATCAGCCTACAAAATCTTGGTCATGCTCGAGTTGGCGTAGGATGGACGGACTGTAAGCTGTCATTCCCCCCCCCTCTCTCTCTCTCTCTCTCTCTCACCTTTTTATTTGGGATGGTAATGCTATTTTGTGATGGACATCAACCTCTGCTTGTCTCCATCCCATCTTCTTCTGCCTGCGCGTATTGACAGAGAGATGGATGGGCTAACGCAGGCACGTCAATCTCCGGGGCCCTGGGGTGGGCTGTGGCCGTGAGTGGGCTGAGTGGCTCGCATGTTTCTCGGCCTCGCCTCCACAGGAGTACACTGTTCTCTACCCCTCTCCCTACGCACTGTTTTTTGTTGTTGATATATTTCAAATATAATCAGTGGAGACTGAAGTTGAGGGGGGGGGGGGTCTGATTCCGTTCATTTTAATAGCAAAGATGAGAGATGAGATAATAATAATAGAGACAGAAATGAAAATGTGACTTCTGACAGTTTGGAAAGGTGACACGTCATTCAAGGTTCCCGTTCCTGTGGCTTTGCCGATGCTCTCGGGCTGAACTCTCTCTCTGTCTCTTTGTTCTGGCGCATCAAAAAAAATGTAAGAGAAGCACGTCCATGCTCCTTTCACCTCCCGACCCACAAACCACTTCATCCGAAAAACTACTTCAACCCCAACCCCCCCCCCCCCTCCCCCCTTCTTCAGGGACCGCTCCAGGAAAACCGCAGCCTTTGAGCTTCACACGTTTATCAAGTTTTTATTAAAAAAACTAAAGCAAAAATACAATAACCTAAGTTTATAGCGGACCATTTTCAAGCAGTGTGGTGCGGAAAGGACATTTCTCATTAATTTTCTTCATTGACTTTTCATAAAACCCGTATATAAAGAGTTTTTAACTGCTAAGAGGTTGTGAAGCGATGATATAAAGGCACAAGTCTGTATGATATCAACCTTGTTTAAAGATGAACATTATTTATTGTCACAGAGAACTACTACAGTACCCTCAATCCTAAAATGTAACAGCGACGTCTCTGATTGGTGGAGCTGGCTGTCCGTTTGATACCATCCTGATCTCGCAAGCTTTTTTCGGTTATGTACAAATACTATGAAAACCTTTGTATTATACTATTAGAACTGTATAATATACACAATAAAATATATAATTAGGTAGAACTGGTGAAGAATATTCTTGTTGTAGGATGTGTATTTCCTTCACTCTTAAAATAAGTTATGTACACAGTCTTCACGGTACCTTTGCTATTTTCAAAATTGTATTAAAAAAATCGTGTTGGCTTGGTTCCAGTCTAGCAGTAGCTGGGTCTACATGCATACTTGTTTGTCTTTCCTTTTTGTTTGTCTTCTGTTCACATGTCAAATCATCAGGTCTGGTGTTTACATGCGCCGTCACAAGTTATCGGGTTGATGTTAAACATGCACACATTATCTAACTCATAATGTAACGCGTCCCGCTAGCAAATGGCTAAAACCGGCTAGCTTCTAGTTGTAGGCGCGTCGAAGAGAGAGGCTATTTAAAGAGAAATATAGGCTCCAGGTGACGTCACTGTACTAACTCCCATTCACATATTTACGCGCATTGCATTTGTTGTGTCCAGACTTTGTACCATTCTTATAATAGGCTACATCCATGCTCTGTACAGTGGCTGGGCAGAATAGTTTACCGTCATCACACAAAACGTAAGACCGGGCATGCGTTTAACTGATTACATGGTAGAATTCTTCTTTTAATTGGGTCATGGAATGGGTTATACTACCTCTCTGCTTCGGAATGAAATTTTGATCGTGTTGGCTGATTCTCTTCCGATTCCAATCTGAACAATAGGGTCCATGTAAACGCAGCTCTAATTTCTGCCAATTTCAATCCTTGTAATAGACTTTTCATACGAGTTATTGTTCTGCCAAAAAACCCATGACACGTAAGACTTTTACACAAACCGGCGTAGTAATAAAGGCCTTTTATCGCCTCGTGTCAGTTATTTTTGTCTTCGTCCCTCCCAGTGATTTACTTAGGTGCTGAAGGAGCACATCCTTTTGTGCGTGATTATCTCCCGTGCTCCACCGCAGAGGGCTATCTGTGAAGGTATGCTATCGCTTCTCTCGAGAGTGCAGCTCGTTAATAGGAGGTGCAGCGGGGCTACTAACATTTGCGAGGAGGTGCTGATTATCGGCAGGAGGGCCGCCATAATCAGCTATCTGGAGGGGAGTGCGCAGCAGGGATCTCCCTAGTTATAGCTGTGAGCAGGAGAAGTGTGTGTGTGAGAGAGAGTAGACGTACAACAGTTTGTAGCGACACGGAATTAAAATAAAAGTTTTGGTAATTTGGCGACCATTGGTGAAATACTCTGGTGGAAACAGTTATAGGTGACGTATTATATATATAGTGTACGTCCTGAGGATTTAATATCAGATTTGATTTTCTAGGGTTAGTTTACACACTTTCTGGAAGTGATATTGACTTTACTTGGAGATAGGCCATATACAAATCCACTATTAAAGTGTGTTTGGCTCTGTTTTCAACAACACTGACTCTAAATTGATTAATTGACTGACTCACTAACTAACAAACCCACCTCTATATCTTAACACAATCAATCACTGACTTACTAACTCATTCCTCCGACGCCTCAGTGATTCAGAGACTTTCTAAATAAAGTATTCCTGTTGTCCCATCTAATGAGCATCTGTGCTCTGTTGTTTCATGTAGTGTTATTAACTATAACGTGAATTTTTGTTCTTTTTCGTGGAGGTTTCCGGAACTCTTTACAAGAGCCATCCAGCATTTGACTCTGCGGGGACTGGAGTTAGTGCGCGTACACACACACACACACACACAGGCACGCACGCACACACACACGCACGTACGTACGCGAAACGTGTTCTGTTCTGCAGGGGGAAATTGCTAATTATCAAAATTAGCCACAGATCAGAAGGTTCAATTAAGGAGTTGTGTTGTACTGCAGAGCCAATGCAGACGCATCGCTCCTCTTTTGCGTCTCCACACACCCGCAGACGGACAAACGTAATACGCGGTACAGCACCCCCCGCCCACCCACCCACCCACCCACCCTCCCTCCCTCGATAGCCGTGCGGCACACCCCCGGCGGCAGTTGGGTTTGCACGAGCCGACCTCCAGGTGGAAATGGATGCATTTTACTTTTCTCCGACACTTCCCATCTGGACAAAATGACTCTGGGAAAAACATATGCAATGTGTCATACACACACACACGCACACGCACGCTAGTAGCGCACATGAAAAGGTGAATTACCACATGCCTAGCTGTACAATTCATAACACAAAGCGAGGCTTAATTAAGAGCATAATTAAAACGGGCTGTTGAGTTTTTTTTCCCCTCTGTGTGTGTGTGTGTGTGCGTGCGTGTGTATGGGAGGGGAATTACTCCCTAGGGGCATTAAACATGATTCCCACCACAGCTTGGGCCAATGCGGCCAACTCACAGTTTTGCTAATTTACCATTTAAATACCACATGTTTCTGACTCCTAATTAAATACCAGGCCTAGGTCACCCCCCCCCCCCGCGTTGTTGTTTCATTCTGCCCTGGTTCATTATACGAATTTCACAGTGTAAATGTCATGGCTTTTAAAATGTAATCTTCTTCTTGATACTTGATAGTTCTTAAAATGTGCTTGACAGTTGCTGCAGCTTTCTGCGGTTGAACTGGTGTCGTTCACGATATGTGGTGTATAAATGTAAATGTCCTTTTTCAGTATGGAATTAGTTTGACTGATTGTATTACTACATTTTTCTCTCTAGCTGTCTCTTTGCCTGCATACCTTCTGGTGTTTTCTGTTTTTTGATAGTATGTGTGTGTGGGTGTGCGCATGCATGTGTACATTTAGATATCAATAACACAGCCACAAACATGATGCAATACACACATACACAGATTAATGCAGAGCCTACAGTTCTTAACAGACTTGACATGCATTTAACAAACAATATCCTAAAGTGTCCCCGATGCCAATAGAACACCTTCCACAAAAGATACAGTAAAGCTTCTGTCCCAGGTATCACTCATTTCTTTGTAAAAGTATGTTTTAAGTTAAGTTAATTTAATGCACGGCAAAGTAATCGTGTGCCAAACGCCGTGGATATGGCATAAGCATTACAGCCTATGACCTCAAGTTATATCTGATTATAATAATACAACCTATGCCATCTGTATATTGCATGTTAACTTCTTGCGTCTGAGCTGTTTCTCTGAAGGGTAACGTTACACGTTTGTTCTGTAGACTTCCACAACAAAAAGCAGTTTATTAAGAGGTACAGTACAAACTGACAAAAAGACAATAAAAAGCAATGCATAAGTGAGAAGGCATAAAGTCAACCAGATGAAATTCAGTGGCTCTGCTTTTCCCTTGTTTGAACGACTCAGACAACCAGCGGAGCGAGAAACTCAGAGTCAAGTCGAGCTAAAGATGCGCAGCGATAAACTAGCGTTAAAAGTCTAGCCTGGAGTCGTCTTCCTATAAAGGGGAACCGATCGCATCAGTTGAGGACAAAGCGGCGCAGACGCGATCGTGATCTATGTATTAACCCCAGACGACACTGGCGTCGCTCACTTGCTGAACCGAGGAGGGCCTTGCTTTGTAGCGCGGTTAACCCCAATCTCGCTTCCATTTTCTAGACACGATCAGAGGAAGTTCTGACCGCGCAAATCGTCTACCGTTAGCGCGCCACCTCCTGACTCTCGCTAAGTACTATGGGCTGCCTGAATCCCCTTTCTTCATTTACAATCCGCCGTTTGTTTTTAATCCCTTGGTGAAGGTAAAATATTTTGCATGAGATAAGAGATACAGATAAGTCTCCTGAGCATTCCACGCTGACGCACATATTACTGTACAGCCGGCAAACAACCGCGAGTCAAGGGCCGTCACTATTAGACGGGACCAAATGTAATTTAACAGCATTTATGGACGCTTGGTGTGAAATCTAAATCATGATAATGCCCCCCGCTCTTCCCGCAAAAGTGCAAAATCTGGATCACGTACTTTTATTTCGTTTATTTCATACCCTCTGTGAGACCTGCAGTAGTTGGCTGGCCGCACATATCCTCATACCCCCCCCCCCCCCCCCTTCTCCCCCTATCCACCTGGGCGGAAGGGGCGGAGAGCAAGTGATTGACAGGGCTGATAATCAGTGTAATGGGAGCCAGTGGTGGTGATTGGACCAGCTGTTTGTCAAGGTGCTGAGGTTGAAAAAGCCTGCTGGGCCAGAGGAGGACTGTGGGGATGTTGTCTCTAAGCAGTTCTATCGCGGCGGTTGATGTGCGTGCGTGCGTGCGTGCGTGCGTGCGGAGTATTAGTGCGACTAATGTCGGCCAAATTACCACGCCAACATTTTTGCACACAGGGACTCCTCTGCAGTACGCAATTCATCTCTCCCTTCCCTCTACCCCCCCCATTCAAATCCTCACGTCACCTCCCCCCTACGTCCCTTGTCTCTCTCTCTCTCTCTCTCTCTCTCTCTCTCTCTCTCTCTCTCTCTCTCTCTCTCTCCTCCCAGTATGCATAGTGCGGAGGTGTCATTAGCACCATGTCCTAATTAGTCCTGCGGCGGCTAATTGTCCCAGTGACGCGTTATCTCTGGGGAGGCAGGCCTGCTAATTTCAATAAGGGTAAACAAGCAAGCTCTTCTCCCCGCGCTGACGCCGATGGATTAATTAGAGACAGTCGGCCACATGCTCCAATTGAAGGAATGAGAATGGAATGGCATTGTGGGTGCTGGTGTGTGTGTGTGTGTGTGTGTGTGTGTGTAGGGGGGGGGGGGGGGGGGTGAGAGAGCGAGAGGCA
>JAODOY010066524.1:5904-16693 GCA_025399855.1 Forbesichthys papilliferus
ATTTCTCTGTGCGCGTCTCAAGTGTGTGCCTGGAGAGCCCCTTCAATTACAAGCGTCGTATGCCAATTGTGTCTCTGATGGTGCAAACCCAGCGCCCAGATGGATTCAGGGATCTGGGGACTGGGGGCAAATTGCCGGATGCAAAGTGTCATTTGTTTCCCACTCCTCCTACAGTACGGAGGGAGAACATGTGCACGTGATGACACGGCTTAGGGGACGCACACACACACACACACTCACACTTACACTCATGCACTCACACATACACACACACACACAAACGTGCTCATGCATGCAATCACACACACACACACACGTCTGTTACAACAACAAAAAAAGCTACAGGTAATATCGGCCTATTTCTTCTTCTTTCAACGCGCCTCTGCCTTGTTCTGTCATCCTCCCTCTCTCTCTCTCTCTATCTCTCCCTCCCTCCCTCTCTCTCTCTCTCCCTCCCTCTCTCTCCCTTTCTCGCTCATATGTGTGTCTCCTTCACATTGTGTGTTTATCTCTGAGGATATTGGTTGCTGATCACAAATAGCTTTTTCTCTTGACAGGATGCCAGAGCATCGTGCCGCTAGGCGGAAGGGGGGGGGCTTCTGACATGAAAGGCGAGAGAGGAAAGGGGGGAGACACAAGAAAGGGTGCTGGGGTGCGTGACTGCCAGCAGGTACACAAAACACACACACACAGGGAGACGTGCTCTGATGTGAAGGCGCGCACATTGTACATCGGCTATGCTAACTGCCGAATGTACACATGCAGACACACACACACGGTTCTGCTTCTGCACATAGCAACGCACACACACACACACACACACACACAGTGCTAACACACGGCTGTGCACCAACCCCCCCCCCCCACTGCCGCACAGTGTGATGAGGGAATGATGAGCATGAACCCTCATATTCCCCTGCCTCGACTCACACACCCCCTCCCCTCCTCCCTGCACCTCCTCCCTGTGATCTGCGGGAGCCTTGCCACAGTGCTCCTTACCTCTGTATCGATTGTCAGCTTAGCTTCCTCTCCCTTCTCCTCTCCTCTCCTCTCCTCTCCTCTCCTCTCCCTCCTCCTCTGCTCTCCTCTGGTCACTTGGCTATTGATCAGTCTATATGTAAGACAGAGTGGGAAGCAGGCATACTTTAATGTAAACCTATGCCCCGGTATTGTCTTCTCTCTTCTTCTGTGAATCGCTAATAGGCTGCCGTTAGAGTGCCGCCAGGCTGCACTCATTTCCCCGTCTCAGCTTTCACCTCTTGCCTTCGCTCTCTTTCCGGTTTCGACTGCAGATGCTGCGCCAATTTTAGCCTACGTGCGTTTTCAGCCGACGTGCATGCCGGTAACCGATGACGGGAGATGTTTGCTGAGTTGCCGTGTTTCGTTGTCGTGGTTGGTCTACTTTCGCTTCTGTCGTACCACGACAAGGCTGCACAAAACCACCGCATCTGAAGGCATCTGAACGTGTGACTTTCCACACATTCTACAGTACAGCTAGGAGTTAAACCTCAGCGACCCCAAGCCCCCAGAGGAGACCCTGGGGGAACCCCGCGAGAAACCCAGGGTGAGAAACCCCGCAGGGGATAAGCAGTGGAGAGGATAGGCGTAGGTGGCCGTTAAAGTACAGAGCTGCTGGACTATTAGCCCCCCTATAGGAGCATTGTAGGCGGTCTCCCCAGGCCTACGTGCACAGTGCATGTGTGGGAGCGCAAGACAGGCAATGGATGAGACAGAGGGAGTGAGTGGGTGAAAAAGTTATACCGTGTGTGTGTGTGTGTGTGTGTGTGTGTGTGTGTGTGTGTGTGTGTGTGTTGGTACTTTGCATCCACACGCCCAGCGGGTTGATGTGTGAAAGCGAGCAGGGTATGATGACAGCCCGTGGGCTCCGATACGGCCATTTCTATTATTCACGGCGGCTCCAAGCGCCCAAACACACATTTTAATGAGCTTTGAAACACAGCCGAGGAAGTTTGTCAGCTGGTTAGTTGCGGCGCACGCCGCCGGGGCCAAAGAGCGTGTTTGGAGACGGCTGTGGTTTGATTTAAGGAGCCTGTGTGTGTTTATCATGTGTTTGAAGACATGCTCTGCCTGTGTGTGATTCCTGGGTTTGTAGGTGTGTGTGTGTCTGTTTTTACGTGATGAATAATGTAAATATTATACGAATAATAAGTCAGTGTTTAGGCTGTAGGGTCATAATGTATATCACACTCATGGACCAACGCACAACATACACACACACACCTACACATACATGCACACATTGACATGCCGCACTATTGGTTTCACACACACACACGCACAAATGGCAGGTCAGCGCGTGATCCCGGCAGACCCCCGGGGGGTCTGAGTGCACAGAGGAAAGTGCACGTGTGCCTGACTCCCCACGTCATGCATTGAGCTCATGCACGCTCATCAGGAACAACACACACTGGGCTGACAGCACAAGGTCATAGAGAGAGAAACACACAGAATGGATTGGATGGGGAGAGAGAGAGAGAGAGAGAGAGAGAGAGAGAGAGAGAGAAAGAGAGTGAGAGAGAGACAGAAAGAGAGGGATAGAGAGAGGGGAAGGTTGGTCCTGTGCAGGAAAAACACATAGATGGAGAGCTGCAATCAAAATGTGCATTGTGCCTGTCTGCATGTGAATGAGCATGTCTGCATATATGAGGACGATTACAAATGCAGTGTGTGTGTGTGTGCGCGCGCGCCTACCACAATGGAGAAGGCCCTGTTTATGTGAAGCGTATAACGGTGAATCTGGTGAGCCTGCCAGCATCACTGTGCAGAAACAAGCACAAAGCAGATGTTGCTGGTTGTGACAGATAAATATCTGCTCCCTCACCCGTATCCAATGCTTGAGAAAGAGTTTCAGAAGCAGAAAAATATGACTTTGCCCGCCACGTTGACATTTGACAATAATTAGCCTTGGTGCACATATTGTAATAACAGCCAAATAACCAGGTGTATGAAAACATACTGTATCCTATACATAGTATGGGATTTGCAGCAGTATACAAAGAAAGAACACATAATATGAATTTATTTGGTATTTTAATGCTTCACTGCACCCACACTATGGGTGTTTTCTGACACGTAGGCTAGAACAGTGTAGAATGTTCCACACCACCATGCGAAAGTACCTAATACTGAGGTTAAATCTCTTTTTTCTATCAAATGATGTCAGCACAAACACCTTTACCAATTATTTGGATTGTAGCTTCAGTGATGTTTTCCCACTCCCATTGATACCGTGCAGGCACTGGGGTTGGTCAAGACCCAAAAGGCACTGGGGTTGGTGGTTGCAAAAATGTCTTTATTTTTGTATTTATTTATTGTTTCAGATAACCCATTTCAGGCTGCAACCTGTCATGGCAATATTCACACAATATAAGCAATGAGTTGTATGCACACCTTTATACTTTAAATTAACCATTCAGAATTAACATGATCTGAATGAATCTAGTGTGAGGTTCCATCGTCCATCCTTCAGAGAAGGTGAACCCAGGGCACAGATGGTTTCCCTGTCCGATTGACTGCAATACAATATCGCTCAGGTTTCATGTTCTCTGGACCTCTGCTCTTCTATCATTTACTCTGGTCTGAGCAGGTGTTTGGCTCGCAGTCAGAGACCAAATCTGATCCATTTCATCTGTAATCACCTGGAGTCCCTGCAGCTGATGGAGGAGATCAGAGCGCCTACATTTTATTTAAGTCATCCTTTCCCTGCCAGCAGACCATGGCACAGGTGAGGAGGGGATGCAGTGGAGATGAAAGGAAAGAGAGGGGGATATAAGGCTTTAAGGACCCACTGGGAGATAGATGAAAGAGCAATGGTGGGGGAAAGGGATGGTTGTATTTGATTTGAGTCTTTCCCCCCTAGATATTTCACTGAAGCCAGGTCTACTGGTTTTCAATGGGCTCCAAAATTTCAGAATAGGTTGTTTTGAGTCGAATGTGCCACTCAATTCAACTTCAATTTGAGGTGTTTAGATGTGGGAATTGCCTGCCATTCACTCTGAGAGGAAAGTCAAAGGCAGGGATGCTCTGAAGCGGTTTTTCGCTGCGCTCCAAAGGTCCTAGTTTAGCAACGTATTAATTGCATGCTACGTGAGCTGAGATGCATTCAAATGGACAGGTAGCACCTTTAGCATTGACAGTGGTTCAGAACCATGCGTTACAATTGTAGATTGTAGGTAGCAGACTTTTGGCTGTGTTCCAATAGATGTAGCCTAGTTTGTCTCTCGTGTGAGTCCCCTATCTTTCAAACACACACACACACACACACACACACACACACACACACACACACACACACACACATGCCTTGCATGCAGCTGATCAAACCTTTCTTTGATTATCCGTCTTTCATCTGTGCCAGTTCAACACAACCAAGCCAAACAATCAACCGGAACCTTACCCACCTAACACACACACACACACACACATTGTCGTTTTAGCTGGTAATCATGCAGGATTGTTTTTGCTGCCATTATGTGCCATGTTATCAGTTAGATGCAGACTCCACCAAACTCACACGTACGTACTGTACCCACACACACACACGCACACACTCTCTACAGTCCATCTGTCTTTGTACTAAAGAGAGATGGGGACAGAGAAAGTGTACGGGGGGTGAATTTCTTTATAACTCATCAGTTTAAAATATATATTAGCCATGCATTTCTCCCATTATAATGAATAGGGGGCTTAGGGGGGCGTTTTAGGTGGAGTGAGGTACTGCAATGGCGACGCCAATATAGCCAGTATAGCGTGGTGTTCAAATACGTTCCTGAGAAAAGCTATGGGTGACGTCATGTTACCCATAAGGAGGCTTTGTCCATTTAGTCTATGGTCTGGGTCAGTGTTCCATGTGAGGTTGCAACCCTCTTCATCTGATTTCTAGTTGTGTGTATGTGGGTTTTAACCTCCTTGTTAGCCATCCCACATTTTATTAACGACATTAAACTTGACTACCCATAGAGACACGCTCCTGAGCTCCACTTTGAACGCACGTGTTCTGTGCCCGTAATGCACATTGCTGTCAGACGGTTGTAGCACTGTATTAGGAATGCATTAGAATATCTCACATAAAACACACCAATTATCATCTCAAAATAAATGTGGTTTTTTTCCCTCCTGTGTTGACACACAGTAATGAGATAATAAGATACGGCTTATTTAAAAATAAGAAAGAGACTGTGGGATTTCAGCACTGGTAAATGTACAAATAGAGATGGAAGGTGAAGACAGACAGCCTCTATTCTGTTTGGTGGGATTGTGTCCATTCTCCCATCTAGCCCTGATCATCCGACAGGATGTAGACACTAATGACCAATGCACCCCCCCACCCCCCCCACCCCCCACCCCCCATGTCTTTTGGTTCCTGTCCCTTACACGAGCGACCTTTTGGGGGAAGGGGGGAGGGTTCAAAGGTCACGTGAGGCACAGTAGTGCTAGCAGTCAGCTGGTCAATGAGCTCTGGATCACGAGCAGCACGCTGGAAGGCAGGAAATGGCTGTCAGATAAGAGGAGGTGGAGCTAAGGGAGGGTGTTATGAGGACACCAGAAGAGAGAGAGAGAACATTGGCAGCCTGCCCTCTTTTCTTCTCCTCCGCTCTCGTCCTTCTCTTTCCTGATTCCTGGTCATTGTGAAGTCAAGATCATTTGCTTTACTTCCAGCCTGCTGGCTTAACTGCTCTCTCTATCTCTCTCTATCTCTCTCACTCACACACACACACACACACACACACACACACACACACACAGACATGCAAACACACTGATTCATGAGCATTAAAAGGCGCATACCCACTGATGACATGCATGCTCACATCACTCACATTGGTGAATACTACACACGTGTGCATGCGTGAGGAATGCCGTGACAATCATGAGCACACACAGTCCCCTAAATCTCACTGGATGTTTTAATGAGCTCTCCATTGTGGAGCGCTGACTGATATTACTAGGCCGCCGTGTCGCGTCTCATTAGCTAAACGCTGTCGGGCGGCCAGCCCAACGACCGCCCGTTGTTAAAAGGTGATGTGATGCAGGCTGCAGAGATACGTCGAAGCAGAGGGCATGCTGGGAGAGAGGGATAGGTGAAAGAGTGTGGCAGACGAAAAGACGAAAAGTGGTCAAATGAGAGACGGAAAGAGAGAGTAGGCTGAAAAATGACGGAAACTGAATTTGAAAAATTCTCTCTCTCTCTCTCTCTCTCTCTCTCTCTTTCTCTCTCTCTCTCTCTCTCTCTCTGCGTTCTGAAAGCTGTAGCTTGAAAAAACTGCCCAATACAACCGACTTCGCTTGTGCCGGCAGACGCACACACACATACCCTCCTCTCACACACGTGCACACACGAGCATAAACGCAGCGACTGCAGTGTGTTTACACGGCAGCACTCCATTTAATCCGGCCTTCGAGAAAGCCCACTCCACTTGGTTAGCTCTCAACAGAGGTGGCTGGGAGAGGTGGAGGAGAAGAGAAAAACACATTGGAGGGCGCTACGCTGGTGGGGCCGAGAGTGAAGGCCTGCCGCTCTGTTCCATGGGACTCCTGCTACGTCCTTAACATGTTGGCTGTGCCTCAGAAATCCATCAATCTCTCTCTCTCTCTCGCTCTCTCTCTCTCTCTCCACGTCCCCCCCTTTCAATCTCTCGGCTCAGTCGTGCGTCATCCCTTGCATCGATCCAATAAACCGAGTCGGTTCTTAGCTTTCACCCGAGCTCAGCGTTTAAGCTCGCTCATTTAATGGCACGCTGCACTCAACCGGGGCATTGAATTTTCTTTACAAATATTGTTTTTATTTGTTTCTATAGTTACAAACAACCAAGCACTGTTTTCTTCCCCATCTAAAAAAACAAATCTAATCAATAATCATTCCTGGTGGTCGGTGGGACCGTGCCATACAAACATGCATCCAGTGTGGGGACAGAGTCCCCACATCTCCGAATCTCAATTGCCTGCCTTGCCGATACGTGGACGGAAAGGGAGAGTGTCTATTTGCCACTGCAGGGATTTCATATTCACCTTTAGGAATGAAGTGGGGACTGGGAGAGGACTGGTGAAAGGTTGGTGGAGATGCAGAGATAAAACGCAGCACTTATATTGCGTGAGTGTGTGTGTGTGTGTGTGTGTTTTCTTCTTTCAATTCTTTCTCCAGGAAGCCAATACAATCTGACATTTTATGCCCATTTTAAAAGTCAATAGGTTCCTCTCCCTGACTATACCACCATCAAAGGGGCACTTTTCATTCACAGAATAACACACAGCAGTGGGTGCAGAGATGAAAGTCTACATGGAGTGTGTGCTGCTGTAGTGTGTGCGTGTGTGTGTGTGTGGCCTGGGGTGTGTGCCCGTGTCACTCTGCACGTGATTGAGTGATCTCTGAGGTGATAGGCACCATGTGCACCAGCTTCAGCGACCGCACGGCGACGCTTCAATCGTGTCTTTGTCAGAAGAAGCCTTACCATTGTGGTGGTTGACATGCTCATTAGGAACGAGCCAATTCATTTACAACACGGCTCGATTGGCTTGCCCTTGCTGTGACATTCATTTCCCAAACAGACCGTTTGCCGCATTGCCAGCGACGATTACCGTTGAGCGCTTGGCCTACGTGTAATTATTATTGTCAGGTTATTGGGCTGAACGGGATTTCCCTGATACGTTTTAGCAATAAGGCTCCAAATGTGTTTTTTCATATCGAGTCAGGGCTGTTTGTCATGATTCAAACTGACACGCTGCTCCAATCTTCCACAGTTTGGCCTGGAGCTGTTTCCGCATCCTGCTACCTCGACATCGGGTTGGCCATACTGGTCCGTCAATCACGACAGCATTCGTAGCCTCTCGGCGAATAAGAGGTGCTGTGGGAGCCATGGGCGGGCCGAAGGTGCTTCTCCTCTTGCTGCTTTTCGGCTGGGAGAGGTCGCTCGGCCTCAACTGGAACCCGACCCCGCGAAAGACCATCCGTTACCATGGTGAGTAGATGCTGGGATGCTTAGGGTGGCTTGGTACTCAGTCCTGTGGACAGATATGTTCTGAAGAAAGGCAGCTGAACAATGCCGACAATTGAGCTGCATGAGGACATGTCTTTCTTTTGGCTAGTAGAGGAAGTGTTTCTCTCCTCTGCAATTATGGAAATGTTACAATGGAGGGAATAGAACGCACAAAACCTCTGTGTCTGCATTGATCCTTGTTGGTCTTGCTTTATGTCTTAACCTTGAAACCTGGCAGTCTCCCATAATCCTTTCTCCATACATACATTTTATAGTCTGCATACCTTGTTGCAGAGAAGAGGTAGCCTTGTGATATCATCGGGATCTCAAAAGTTCTAATATGATTTCGCCGCAAATATCAGTCTGAAACCGTTTATTGGACTACTACTGTATAGCCTACCTTCATCTCAACCAATCAGAATGTGTAACATCAGCGAGATCGCAGAAAGAAACGGTGTAATAATATAAACAGCCAACATGCAAGTTTTATGCAAGATGTTTGTAAGCCAAATCTTCATGTAACGGCTACTTTTTCTAACAAAGTTATATTTATATCAATGGGGCTAGGTAAGGAAATCTCAAAAAATGCCTAGTAGAATACATATTCTCCAGTGCTGTAAGTGTTGTATGTTCGTCTTTCAATTAAGTCTGCCGTAGGTCGGATTTGACAGAGCTATATGAAAATGAAAGAAAGCTAGATTTAAAATATGTAAATCAACAATCAGGGAAATTGGTCTGATTGGTCAGAATATAAATGTTATCGACCAGAGCAGATATTCTCACACAGCTTTTCACACACTGGGAGATATTGCATTTTTAACAAATACTGTAGTTACAACACCTTAAAGTTATATACTGCATTTTTGGTAAAAACTGCAGCGGTTGCAGCCCTAACCTAAGCGCAGTCATTATAAATAGCTTGTAATGGTGGAGTTGTCAATCAGAAGATGTACGTTGATGTCGTCATCTTAGGAACCGCTTCGGCTGGCAGCTGATTGCCTGACAAACGCTTTTGAATGAACGGCTTCCTGGCTGATATTCATGCTCGCGAGAACAGGATGGTTTGACGGGGGCAAGAGAAGCGGACAGGACACAAAGAAACCAAGCGACGGGCAATCAATATCTCTCTCTGTTTTGTCCAAATACATCCCCCCTCCCCCATACGCCATAACTCAATCACAGGCACGCCAATACGCACGCCCAGTAAATAGTGCCTGTGACAGTTACACGGGCCCTTTTAGAGAGATGGAGAGAGAGAGAAAGAGAGAGGAAAAAACAGAGAGAAAGAGAGAGAGAGGGGGGGGGAGAGAGGACATGGAAAGATAAATCATTGAGGGAGTGGGAATTAGAGAGAGGAATAAGACTACCTTAAAAGGACAGAAGCTACCTTTAGATGGTGACACACACACACACACACACACTGAGGGCGATACACCAAGTGAATATCTCTGTTGAATGCCATGTCTGTTTGGTGGAAACAGACTATAAGTGTGCACGCATGTGTGTGTGAGTGCACGTTCTGCTTAGGCTGGCAGTCTGAGGGATTTGCCGCTCCCAGCAGCATAGCATAGCATAGCATAGCATAGCATAACATAGCATAGCATAGCATAGCAGGGCAGAGTTGGGCCAGTGTGTGCGGGGTGGGTGTAAGGAATATAGAGATGCGTGAAGAGATAATATTTGCCCATTACACACTCACACACATGCATATACAACATCCACCCTCCCCCAGCCCTGACCCTACAATTATATGTAGCTTAAAGTCATTTTGGCAGGAAGAAACACAAACACCCTCCGTTTCCCCCCTCTCTCTCTCTCTCTCTCTCGCTCTCTCTCTCTCTCTCTTTCTCTCTCTCTCTCTCGCTTTCTCTTTCTCTCTCTCTCCCCCTCTCTCTCCCTGCAAGTCTCTTTCGTTGTAGCTGTATTTTCAGTAATACTACATTTGTAATTTTTGCTGCGTTGTTTTTGTTTTAATATAAACAGAGGGAACATCTGTAGATGGCCTGGCCTTGAAAACAAAACCCAGACAGATAGCATGTTAGCACTGTTGATGCTGACAGTAAACGCTGAGGCATTGCTAATGAGCTGTTGTGTGTGAAAAGGCGGCATGGTTTGTGCTGACAAGCGGCTCCACTCTCCTCTGTGCACCCATTTTCTGCCAAGCACCCTCCACCTTTGTTTTCTATTTTCTTCCCCCGTGTTTGGTCTTGTTTTCTGTTTCTCATTCTCTGTGCAGCCAGAGAAGCCTAGATTTCTGCCTCTCTGTGAATTGGCCATGGGTGATTGCAGGATCCATTAGGTGGTTATTTTCAAACACTTAACCGCGGGTCGTAGCGCACCTCTGTTGCTGAGATTAAAATGGAGGCTTTTCGCAGTCACACACACACTTATACTGTCCCTTTTCGTTTGACTTTTTCTCTTGCTTATTATGTATCACCCTCTTACTTAAACACACACACACACACACACACACACACACACACAGAGGCCAGAAAGACCAGCTAAGACAAAGCCCAGCAGCTGCAGTCTGAAACACAGCAAAGAAAGACAGAGAGAGAGAGAGAGAGAGAGAGAGAGAGAGAGAGAGAGAGTGAGAGAGAGAGAGAGAGAGAGAGAGGGTGTTTTGAAAGTGGATATGTTGTTTGAAAATCTAGCCTGGCTTTGATGCAGCCAATGAGCTCTGCAACTTGGAAGGAAACCAGAGCCACTGTACTCTGTGTGTGTGTGTGTGTGTGTGTGTGTGCATGAGAGAGAGAGAAAGAGAGAGAGAGAGAGAGAGAGAGAGAGAGAGAGAG
>JAODOY010066557.1:1429-16686 GCA_025399855.1 Forbesichthys papilliferus
CACACACACGCACACGCATGCACAAACACACACACGCGCGCACGCACAAACACACACACACACCCGCGCACACACATGCACACACACACAAATACACACAAACCCGTGCACACGCGTACACACACACGTGCACGCACGCACGCAAACACGCACACACACACACATGCAGATACTGCACAAATATTCGTGAGACATTCCTTAGAGCTCACTTCATATTTTGCCAAAGGGACACATCCCAATGTAATTTTGTTTTGTTGTTGTTGCCTGGATACTAACCTAATGTGCTGTGTAAACACAACAATGCTCTTATTAAAGTTTTTGTTTTATTACTTACACACAAAAGTTCTATATACTGTAACACACAGTGAAACCATCCACAGCCCATATCTACACAACTATAAGCACATTCTCACACTCACACTTTTTGCAAAACACTAAATACTAAACACACACAATCTACATTAGACACAAAAATCTAACACAATGTCACTTCTTTGCAATTTCAAAGCACGGGTGAACAGACACTCAGTTGATAAACTCAAAAGTAACCAATCAGCCATTATCGCTACAAAAAAGGCAACTGTTGAGTTTACCTGCCGCAACAGAAATGGCAGAAAACGTTGTAAGATGAAGATAAACATCGTCGACCACAGATCAACAGTATTTAGAATGTCCCAGGCCAACGTGGTGGTAACATCACAATGTTGCATCATGCAGAATGTGGCCCTCCAACAACATGCCAACATAGGTCCTTACAACAGGTCCTTACAGTACACAATGCAACCTATATGAGGTGTTCTACTACTTGTGTGTATGGTTGTGTGAATTGTATGTAGTGTTTTGACAGAAGTAGTCTGTTTTCAAAATCGTGTTTAAGCGATCGAAAAAAAAAAACTGTAACACATTGTCTCCATATATATTATTTGGAATTGAAGAGCGAGTGGAGAGATATCTAACTGGTGACTTCATTTGCACAATACTCTCTTATCTGGAAGTATCATCGAAAATGAACTCACACATGCACACACATAGAGAATTTGCCTAGGGCCTAAAACATAGTTTGTACAGAGAGAAATGAAGTCTGTCCAATACTGTGCAGTGCCTAGGGCAGTAATAGCATTGTATACACTATGTAACCTGTCTTGCATTTATACTCCAGTGTCCAATGCATTTTGTACCTGAATCCAAACTGAATGGGCATTTACTGCATTTAATTTATGTCTCTCAAACAGCTATCTCTAACATCTAAGATATCTCTAAGATTAGGCTGTTCAAAGTGCATTTTTTGAAGAATTACTTTCAAAGTGCATTTTGTGAAGAATAAATTTCAAGACATATGGGTTGTAAAACAGTAAACACATTTTAGGACGGTATATTGTAAATGCTGTATAGCGTATTTGCCGTACTAATACTGCAAGTTTATCTTCACGTACATAGGAACAGATTGTTAACTCTACAGCACCTTGACAAGATGAGAAACATGGATAGACAAATCCCACGAGAAGCCAACTACATATTTATATATTTACACCTACTTTGAGTCTTCTTATAAAGCTGCTTCCAATACATTGTGTGTGTGTGTGTGTGTGTGTGTGTGTGTGTGTGTGTGTGTGTGTGTGTGTGTAAGTGTGTGTTTGTCTGTGTGTACGTGCGTGTGGACATAGGTGTTTACTATATTGTGAATAAGTGTTTTGAGGGTGCAGGATATTTACAAGTCAAGACAGAGCAGGATTCTTTCTCTCCTTTGCTCACGATCAATGGAATGTCTGTAAAGCCTTATTATTCAGCAGACATAGTTCTTGAAACACATTCAGATGCACCTGAACGCTTGCTTTTATACAACGCACAACACACACTCACACACACCTATATAATTAGTACATATGTATATAATGTATATATTATACTAGGCTGAGTGGTTTGCATGCCAGTATAATATGACAAGCTGTACTTATGGTTACTAACTTACTTAAGTATACACATGCAAAAACTATCAGTGTAATGCATTAAACACACACACACACAATACTGCACTGGATTCAACAATGTGTTTAAATAAATTTAAATATGTATCTTAGTATGCATTTATTTTATTATTATTAAGTGCCTGGCTGAGAGCATAAAGGATCATGACGCCCTCACGCTAAACTGCTCCACATACACCTTCATATAATGCTGCACACATATTATTGAGAAATATTAGATTTTAATTGCTATAATTATGTGTTTTATCTTGACACTCCTTGAATTTGCTGATATAGCCACGTGCTTGAGGATAGACTGGGAGTGTGTGGTTCATTATCCTGGCTTTTCAGCAGCGTGAAACTGAATCTGAAGATCCCACAAGGCCCCACAAGTCGAGCTAACATTGAAACTTTATACTACACTGCACGGCTGACCACGGCTCACTGGAATCCAGGACTAGACGATGTCAGAAAGGATATAACAGAAAACCACACGAGAGTGTGCTCTATATAAGGGAGATTTTGGTCCTTAATTTAGGTCAGTATTTAGGGGGAAACACGAATGATTTTAGAGAGGTATACAGGTCATATACAGTTGGCCTTGTTGAGGCCTATTTCTGTGAGGCCTATTTTTATTACTGAATAAACACAGGGCACTATATTTTCAGCTCATTACAGACCTAGAGAAATCGAAACCACCAATATAAATACTGGGTATCTGTGTAGAATTGCAAATCTTTTCCAGAAATTCAGCGAAGAATATTCATACATATATGACGTAATAAACTAACACATCTTTGACAGTGCTTTCATAATAATACTGACTATAAATACTGTATCAATATTATTGTATTCAGCTGAAATATTCAGTAAGAAAATAAAACCACATCTGCCATGTCGGCATATATTACAGTCAATAGTTAATGAGTAAACCAGACTCAGGGAAGAGAGAAGACAGATGCCAAAATGACCATAATTCCATGAGCCTTATCTAACTCTGCCAGGCTTTCTCTTAAGCCTTTCCTTAGCTGCTGAAACAGGACACAGCCAGGGAAATTGTGGCTCTGTACATACACCCACTGATACCAAGACTACATAAGGACAACACATTCAGGCATGCTCTGAGTTTGAGTACCCCACATGTTCTCAGCACAGTGTATTCAAACTTGTATACAGTATAGAGTCCTATCAGTATACCAAACAGGACAGCACTTAGGCAAATGAGGGTGCTTCAATTCTATGTAGTTAAACCTGAAGGTCCAAAAACTATTTGACTGTGATTTTTTGAGTAAATCTCGACAATTAAAAAAATAGTTTAAGAATATAATATTGTAGGCTTGGGATATAATCATCCCGGTTTAGCCTCAAGTTTCAATCATGCTTTGCACACAATGTAAGAACGTGCAGTATGACGTGCTAGATTTGCTGTGCTGGTATGTTAGATCTTACAGTGGATTTAGTGGTACTCCTGCCAAAGGTCTGCCGATTCCGGTTGGAGAACCGTCGCAGAGATCTCCCCCTCTTTCGGGCAAAGCTACGGAGTGCCGACTCGGACCTGTGAACCCTCTGCCCTTTGACCTTTTCACCTCCTTGATCGGTGTCTGCTTCATCCTCCTCCTCCTCCTCCTGGTCTTCCTCCCTGTGTGCTGCGGTGCCCCAGACAAGCTCCAGAGCGCCCTCTATTGACCGGCGGACGCTGCCCGCCCACCCAGACACCTGGAGCTGGGCGGCTGACAGCTTTGCTCCCAAGAACTGCATGGTTGGTTGACTCACGCACCTGCTTGGCCCGGCGAAAGGGTCACCATGGAAACGACGAGCCAGCCTCAGCTTTGTTGGAGAGGAAGGTGTTTTGTTACGGCACTGTTAAATTGCAACGGCTGTGTGAACGAAGCGTCAAACACAGCAAGGCAAATTTTGTGTTTTACAGAAAGTAAACCGCACCAGTTCATACAAAACAACGTCAAGGTCCTTTCACTAAGATGGAATCCTTCGTCTAATGTAGCTCCATATTTGACAGTTTCAAGGTACACCAACCTCCCCAGCAGCTTCTTATCTCGTTCTCTGTTGCACAAATGTCCAATCCCCTTCTGCTCCACTCGTGATGAAATTAACTCATGAAATTATTACTTTTCCAACATTACCTCATCGTCCAAGCGGGACCAAGCTGGGAATTCCCTTAGTCGTGAGATGGAAACATTTCCTGCCCCTGGCTGAACTTTATAGGCGTAAAACAAACCACAGGGTTTTTTGGTCTCAGCACAAAACGAATATCTGTATCTCGCAGCGTTCAACTCTCTCTGCCATTTGCATGTGGTTCTCCGTTCCTGCCGAGCTCCTGCTTTCCATTCAGTGCAAGTTGTACTCCAAACATCCAGGTATCCAGGTGTACTGTACAGCACAACACAGCCCCTCCTCTCTACCTCCCAGATCTTCAGAGAGATTTCAGAAACAATCGGACAAAGCCGGTGCCTGTGTTCAGAGATGGAAGCACCCCAGGGGAGGGAAGCCAAGACCGGTTGGGCCAAAGAACTTCCTCCACCTTCTCCCCTTGCTCTATGATCTGCAGGTATAAAACCAAGCACCTCCCTACCTTCAGAGAGAACGAGTGGATGTGAGGTAGTGTCAGGAAGAGAAGAAGAGAGGTGACAGGCGCAGAGAGCGAGAGAGATAGTGAGAGAGAGAGTGAGTGAGAGAGAGAGAGAGAGAATGAGAGAGAGAGAGAGTGAGAGGAATAAAACACTTTTGTAGAGTATAGGCGAGCGCAAGACGAATGCAAGACGAGTGAGAGAGTCAGTATGAGACACGCTAACTTTCTTGTCTTTGGACGAGCCCACCCTTTTCTCTCAGGGGTGGAGAGACAGAGGGGAGTTACAGAGAGAGAGAGAGAGAGAGAGAGAGAGAGAGGGGGAAAAAAGCTTCAGAAAGTGTACCATGTATGGTCATTGCCATACATTTCCCTGTTGGTCATGTCTAATTGAGTACGGGATGACCACACGTTACTTATAAGCTCATATCTATCTATGTATATGTGTGTCTGCATGTTAGTCAGTGACTCAGTTGGGAGAGACAGTGTGTGTGCGCGGTAAACATCTCACTCTGATAGCTGTTCCCTCTGTCTCAAATGGCAGATGGTACTTCTAATGGTAATCAACAAAACAACTGTATTTGTCAATGTGGTTTGACTCCATTTGCAGCACTCAGAACACACTTTAATCCAATGTGACTTAGTGACATTTGTCAATAGCTTAAAAAGTCATCCAGAGTAAACACGTTCTGTTAGAACGGTGACATCAGAGAATGAGTTCTGTAGTGCTGGAAGCTTTATTGTTAAATGCGCTAGTGCCCCCCGGTGGTCAGTACAGTGTAGGTACTGTAAGCACTTGGCAGTTACTACATTTTCTGCACACACGAACTCAAACACAAACAATCGCACAAAATGTATAAACCTGGCTCTCAAAACCGCAAACAAACAATATATCAACCTAACATGTCAATAGATGAACTGTGTATTTAAAAAAAAGCCTGCTCATTTGTACAGGAAACCTAAATCTAGCCCTACTGAGTGTAACCACAGCTATCCGCTCAGCTAAACCTGCATCTAGGTTAAATTAAGTTTAACTCTACTTAACCTGTCATCTTCTGAGTCATTCTTTCTAAAAGAATCTCTCTGTTATTTAACATCTTCTGTGTGGGTTTTCACACCGCATTGTTGCTATTTGCAAAACCTGTTAGATGTGCTACATCTCTACAACTGGGTTCCACCTGTCCTTCAAGCATGCAACATTACAAGTTGGATGGGTAAGTGGTGAGTCAATGCTATCTGTATGCCTGAGTGGTCCAATTAAAGGTAATCAGCTTTTGCAAGCTAAGCTAATAGCCTACACCTTTCGTACAATTCACCAAATATCTCCTTGCATTTCGCTAGCTTATCGTTCTCTGTGCGTGTTGAAGAAGAAAGAAAAATCTGATACGTCTACACAGCGAACACTGCTCACGTCAACAAAGCCGCAGTGCTACAACAATACTACGCTTTGCTTCTCAATGTGTTCTCAAAGTCGGCATTTTCATTTATGAAAACAGATCTACACGTCATATCTCTTAAAAAAATCACCACAGACAGGAGGAAGATACAATTAAAGCCCTATTAACCCAAAAGCTTCACTTTGAAATCCATTGTTATATTTGTAATGCGCAGGTGCAAAAAATAATACTGAGGTATATAGTATTACTTGTTTTTCCTTCTAATTGAGCTCTTATCAGGTTGGCTATTACTAATGCCAAATGCGCGCACAGCGTTTTCTGACACACCTCTTAAGTAAACCGCAAACACTTTCAGAAACACTACGAATGCTATAAGTTCCTGCAATGTGCACATTCTGATTTATGAAGATTACTCAATGCCATAAACATAGCTGTGCTAACCACACACACACACACACACACCCTTGCAAGGACACAGATGCATACACACCAAGTTCTTCAGCTGTGACTATGTCTAGTTGTAGCAAGTATAACAAGTCAGAGATTATATGTCCTATTGTTTAATGGGACTGGCAAGGTGTTTGCTCAGGCAAAGCGTTTGGCCGACAGGCTGAGTTGGTTTTGTGTTGACAGTGGTGAAAGTGTTACTAGAGATGTTGTGTGCAGTATTGTAGAAAAAACTGCCGCACTTGCTAGTATACTGGTACCGAATATTATTTTATATTTATAATTGTATTATTTAGTTAACATATTATTTTAGCTAAAGTGATAATCATCACTATGATATTTATGTTTATGCTGTTTATATGTAGACCTATGTGATACATATAGTATTACTAGATGCAAATATTAGATAAATAATGTGTACAGTAATAAAATGTCACAATATTCCTTTATGACCAAGAAAAAAAATAACATTTCAGGTGTATTGCAATATTTTAGATACGTACCAAAAGATATTTAGTCATATAACATTATTGATAGTATAGTAATCGCATCTGTAGTCACATCCTGTAGGCTTACCTCCTGCTTGTAATCTTCATCATCATCATCATCCTTCTCGGCCATCTCTTCTTCTTCCCCTTCCTCATCTGGGACATCACGGGCTAAAGGTTCTGGAGAGCTATCTGGTTTCTCCAGCTGATCGCTGCTGCCCTGCTCTGTAAATCCTTCAAAGCCGCCATCATTTTCATCCTCCTTAATCTCCGTCTCGTTGCGTTGCTCTGGGTCGTCGCCGGCTGGAGGGGAGATATATGGCTGGTTCTCCAGGAGAGAGCGAGAGGAGCAGAGGACGTTGCTGTCTTGGGTTTCCTCCAGGAGACAGCGCTCTTCTTCCATGTGAGCTTCCTTGGGCTCTTGGGGGCTGACGTCAACCGGCAGCCGGGGGCGGATGTTAACTCCCTCGACTGGACCCGGTGCGGGCCCCGGGTTGTTGGTTCTGCTCCGCGAGCCCCATCTCAGGGGCTTCACAGAGAAGTCGTCGTAAACGACGTCGACCGCATGCTTCCGGACGGAGAAGTCATCGTAGAGGACCTCGGCTGGGCTGGGGGTCTCCGGGGGAGCCAGCGCTGCAGGAGCGACTGAGATTGGGGAATGGATGGAGCCCTCGTCTGCCCGTTCTCTCACCTCCTGCTTTGATGCGGCCACGTCCCTCCTCGTCTTCTCTGTCCTCTCCACCTCCGCCCTCCACCTCTCCTCCTCCTGCCTTAACGTCTCCCTCTGTTCTTCGGCCCTCTGCCTTTCTATCACCCGCTCTGTCGCTTCCTGCTCCTTGAGCCATCTCCTGTCCTCCTCCTGACGTCTTTCTCTCTCCATCTCTTCTTGTCTCTCTGCCTCTCGTTTTCTCACCAGCTCCAGGCGCTCTCTCTGTTTGCCCCTCTCCTCTTCTTCTCTTTTCCTCTCCTCTTCCTCCTTTCTGAGTCTCTCCTCTATCTTTCTCGCCCTCTCTCTCTCCTCCTCTCTCTGCCTCTGAAATTGTAGCTCCACGAGTCTCTCTCTCTCCCTCTCTTCCTCCTTTTTAAGTCGTTCCTCCTCCTCTCTTTTCCTCTCCTCTTCCTCCTTTCTGAGTCTCTCCTCTTTCTGTCTGTCCCGCTCTCTCTCCTCCTCTCTCTGCTTCTGAAACTGTAACTCTACCAGTCTCTCTCTCTCCCTCTCTTCCTCTTCCTCTCTTTTCCTCTCCTCTTCCTCCTCCAATCTTTTACTCTCCTCCTCTTTTTTTCTCTCATCTTCCTCCTTTCTGAGTCTCTCCTCTTTCTTTCTCACCCTCTCTCTCTCCTCCTCTCTCTGCCTCTGAAACTGTAGCTCCGCTAGTCTCTCTCTCTCCCTCTCTTCCTCCGCCAATCTTTTCCTCTCTTCCTCTCTTTTCCTCTCCATTTCCTCCTTTTTAAGTCGTTCCTCTTCCTCTTTTTTCCTCTCCTCTTCCTCCTTTCTGAGTCTCTCCTCTTTCTGTCTCGCCCTCTCTTTCTCCTCCTCTCTCTGCCTCTGAAACTGTAGCTCCGCCAGTCTCTCTCTCTCCCTCTCTTCCTCCTTTTTAAGTCGTTCCTCTTCCTCTTTTTTCCTCTCCTCTTCCTCCTTTCTGAGACTCTCCTCTTTCTGTCTCGCCCTCTCTCTCTCCTCCTCTCTCTGCTTCTGAAACTGTAACTCCGCCAGTCTCTCTCTCTCCCTCTCTTCCAGCTCCAATCTTTTCCTCTCTTCCTCTCTTTTCCTCTCCTCTTCCTCTTTTCTGAGACTCTCCTCTTTCTGTCTCGCCCTATCTCTCTCCTCCTCTCTCTGCCTCTGCAGTTGGAACTCCACCTGTTTCTTCTTCTCCCTATCCGCCTCCTTCAACCGTAGAATGTCGTTCCCCTGCAAAGGTCCTCCACCATTACTGACGGTCACTACAGGGTCCTCTGTGCCCTCAGTGTCCTCAGAGACCTCTTCTTCCTCAGAACTGGAGTCCGGGTCGGACCCCAGGATCTCCGGGGGACCCCCATCGTCTCGCTCAACCACCCCAAATCGAACAGAGCGACGTAAGCTGCTGTCCCTGGTAGCAAACCTCCGGGCCCCTTCACCTCTCAGTAAGCACCCCTTACTTCTGGGCATGATGCCGGCGATAGGAGGGACGTTGTCAGTACTGGGCTCAGACGGGGATTGGTGGTCCTTGCTGTCGCGTGATTGGTTCTGCACACGCGACGGCAACGTGTCTGCAGCAGCCGAGACGGCCGATGGTTTGTCCGCAGCCTGCATGGCCGGCGGTTGTGTCAAAGGTGTCTCGGACGATGGCTCCTTCCCCGTTTGCTTCTGCCGGAGCGAGTCCAATGAGGCGTGGGATGCTGTCCCGTCCGCTGAGCTAGTGAGATGGGGAGGAGGCACACAAGCTGAGCATTTAACGAATGTTACGAAGGTGCTTCAAAGCACTTCAATAATGAAATATATCAATCAAAAAAAAAAAGGTATGGATAATCTGATGTGTTTGATTTGATTGCTGTTGCAAGACAGCTGCTACTTCTAGGTCACTTGTGCATTGTAACTGTACGTCACCAACAAGATGCATGCTTAGGAGGAACCTACCTCTTGGTCCGAGCTCGGAGCAGAGACTGGGATCTGTTCTCAGTATTCAACATCTCTAAATTGGTGTCCACTGTCCAGCTTTTGATTCGCTCCCTAACTCCCCCTGTTCGATTTGACCTGAGGATAACCGGTGGCTCCTCCCTCTTTGTGGTGACCTCTGGCCTTGAAGAAGAATCAAACAGAAGGCTGATTCTGCGTTTAATGCTACATCCCCCCGTCATCTCATCCGCCTGTCCCTCCTTCAAATCCCCATTCTCCCTCTCTCCTTCCGGTGTTGCTGTGCTTGTGGGAACGTCCTCTGGGTGTGAAGATACCGAGCTGTCAGCGTAGTTTTTGCCACTGGTTGTGGACGCGACGGCACGCTGGGAAGGAAGGGATGGACCACTGGACTCAAACATCGAGGTCAGTCCGGTAGGCAGGCGCGTCCTGCTCCCTTGTCTTGCCAAAGGTTTTGGTGACAGAACGGTCGTGGAGGATGCTTTGCTCGCTGTCGAGTCTTCAGACTCTGGGAGGAGAGGAGATGTGATGCAAGACTGCGTTCCACTTCCCTGCTCATTTTCTTCATTCTGTTCCGGGGCTGCTGGAACATCTGCGGAGGCTTTGAGCGTTGGGGTGAATTCAGGTGCGTGGTTTGCTTCAAGCTGGGGTTTCTCCTCTTGAGCGAGGGGATGTGGATGTCCATACTGAGGCTTGGTGCTGGGTGAACTTGGGTCAGAGGTCGCTGGAGTTGAGCTTGAGTCAGGACTATGTTTTTGCTCTCTGGTCGATTTCGGCAGCTCTTCAGTCTGGACATTTACAGGGCTGAGCGTGGAAATTGAGGTTGTGCTTTGCTGGACGAATTGCTGTGCAGGGGTTCCTTTAGAGACACTTTTGGGCTCAGATATGTCAGTTGGGAATGATGCAGTCTCCTCTGACAGATTCCCTGCAAAGACACCAGTTTGTATTGTTTGTGTATCACAAAGTATGCTTGGTTTTGTTGCCAATGTAGCAGTGGGGACAGTAATTCTTGGTGTTTTACCAGTCTCTGGTGCGTGGTTTGATTCATGCTGGGGTTTATCCACTTGGGTGAGGGGATCTGGATGTCCGTACTGAGGCTTGGTGAGCGGTGATCCTGGGTCAGAGGTCAATGGAGTGGTGCTGTTGTCAAGACTATGCTTCTGCTCTCCGCTCGTCAACTTCGGCAGCTTTTCAGTTGGAGCATTTACTGGATTGAGCGTGGAGTTTGAGGTTGTGTTTTGATGGAAGGATTGCTGTGCTGGGATTGCTTTAGAGACACTTGTGGACTCAGTTATGTCCGGTGGGAATGATGGCGTCCCCTCCGTTAGATCCCCTGCAAAGGCACTAGCTTGTTTTGTTTGTGTATCCAAAAGTACACTTGGTTTGGGTGCAGATGCAGTGGGGACAGTATTTATAGGTGCTTTACTGGTCTTCGGGGCCTGGATGGAACGGATTATGGTGTTCCTCTGCAGAGTGAAAGGCTTGGGGGTGAGTTTAGTGATCAGTGGTGTCTTGCCTCCAGTATCAGCAGAGTTCTCCTCTACGTGAGAAGCCATGGCTCTGTTGATTCACTATTAGATAAAGGGAATAAATTAGGAGAGGAGAGGATGAGGCTTTCGTTGGGGTTTTTCTGGTTAGTCTACATTTTAGCACTGAAGAAGTGAAAAATATAAAGATGCAAGAAGTTTGCTGCACCATAAATCAACACAATTACAAACAATTACTCTATTATAATTACATACATTACATATTATATGAATTACTTGTTATTATTGTATTCTTTTATAGAAGTGTTTCAAATATGTTCGGAATCCTACGCTGAAGTGATTGGGTTTCTCCTGAAAGCGTTTTGCAATAAAACCGGTCAAGCCACGTAAATAATATGTCCCTAATGTGACAGATGCCTAGAGCAAGTATATTGTTCACTTCTGGTTGGGGTTAAAGTTTCTAGTTCCACTCATGGTCATTACAATGTTTAAAATTGTATAGTGTGGGTAATGGTCATGGATAAATAAAACATTTTGTTTGTGTGTATTTTGGTTAAGTATACACAGCTTTAAATTGGACATGGCAATTGAACAAGTTGATAAAACCAAGGACCTCTTAGCACTTAGCACCTGCAAGTCAATGAGTGTTGTTTTAAAAATAATTAAGTAATAATAAATGTAAATAATAAGTAATTTTAGACAGCACTTTAACAAGTAGGCTATTCAACAGATGATTTCTCCTGCTCTCAAATATACATATATGTATTTGTGATGTAAATATGTATAGCATTGCATGAAAGCCACAGATTTCTATCTTATCTTTGTTTGCTCTCAGTTAACCTGGCAAGGTAGTTTTCTTTGATCATTTTCCCACATTGCCTATAAATAAAACAGATTTCCTGATAATTGTTTTTAAATGCCCTAAAACTAAAATTCAGTTTAACCGACAAAATACTTTTATATACCATCTGACCCATTTCAGTCCTATAGTGGTTATTAATCGAAGTTTACTTTTTTTTTTCTTCAATTATGATCTGTAGATTTTTTTACGAAAAAATGTACCATTTACTTTTCTATTACCAGTCACGTGCTCTTCGTGTTATACCCTGCACAATCTTCACAACTGAAAAACACTCAAATGCTCTACGAGGTTTTGGTGTGTATGTGTGCGTGTGTGCGTGTGCGTGTGTGAGAAAGAGAGAGGGGGAGGGCTATGTGTGTTTTTCATGAGGTGGGGGTATGTGTTACGGTATGTGTGTTATGTAGATGTTAGAGAGAGAGAGAGAGAGAGAGAGAGAGAGAGAGAGAGAGAGAGAGAGAGAGAGAGAGAGAGTTAAACAACAGTATAAAATCTAAATGAAACATTGAAAAGTGGAAATAATGAAAACTCATGGAATATATTACATGAGATGTAACTCGAGGAATGTATTCAGATGCCATAAACTGACACATGAATTGTTACAAATGTAACTGAAACACAACACAAGGGTTAATAATAAGTTACTAATAGATGTTTTGCATGAACTCCCTGTCATTGAACTATTGTGTGGTGTGTTTTAGTAGGGACTATAGCCTAATCCAGTCAGTCCGAGCCCGCAAAATCGTTTACAATATGTAACTATTTAGAAGTAGCACAGTAAATAGGCTATTACAAATAGCATATTAAATAACGTACGTGTTTGTTAGACGCGTTCGGCTGTGCTACACGTAAATAGTTACATGTTGTATCTACCTACCTACCGTATCATGCGAGTGGTACGGCCCCTATGACGGCGCCTGTTGATAAACTCGATCTCGTCAACATCTGTAGATATTTCATTTACTATTAACATAATAAAGTAAAGTAAAGTTTTTACCTGTTCAATCGGTCATGCGGATGCGGGTGCGGACGTGTGGAACAGACGGAATAGGTCATGAAATGATAAATTATGTCCGTAAACCTCTTCTCGCCTGTTGTGCTATTGTCAGTGGTTCAACAAGTCAATGAAATAAAGACGTCACGCCGTCACCTCGCTGGCGGGTTATTCTGCCACACAGCACGCCAGTCCTAGACACTCCCTTCTTTCAAGCCATGCTGTTGCAGTAGTAGACTTGACAAACGGGTTCTGATTGAAGCGGAGAGCCACCTAATGTGTCAGGCTACACGGTCATTGCCTCATTACTGAGAGGTAATCTTTATGCATGACTAACGGATGCATATGGATATTGGGAGAGCGTCTCTCCTCATTTGCATAGACCCTAGGGGTGGCTACGCCTTTGTGTGTTATTTGGCATAGCTACCATATATATAGTAAATTATAAATACAAATAAATGTAAATAATAATCCAAAATGGAGGACCCTATACTGAAACACGCATGACCTGTTTAGCACCTGAAGCCTATAGGCAAGGCAGCATACTCTCAATACAGGTATAGCAACCATCAGAACTTTTTTTATATTCTGTATTCTGGGTTTTTATTAACTATGTTTTTCCCTGTTATAAAATAAAGATTGGTATCTAACGCGCCTTTATAATGCATCTTGTGTTGTGCGTTATTGTGCAAATAGTTTGGTTTCATCTCGTAAACATTATTTTCGTGTAGCCTGCGTTATTATTATTTTCCTTATGTGTTATAATATTCTTTATAACATTGACGAAATGAGGTGCTAACTTGGTTCATGAAACGAGCATCGATGGTGCTGGTGCTTGTCTTGGAACTAGTCCTATGTGTGCGTGGGAAATGCTCGGGTTGACTTGCACACAGCGCATCCAGGGACCTGTGGGAAAGTGAAACGCCCTCTGCTGGGTGTTGGAGGACGTTACCCACACCTTTCCTCTGCTCTCTGGACGAGTTGTCATGGCAACTGTTCAGCATGTGCTTACAAAAACAAGAGCTTGACCGCTCACCAACAGCAGTCTCTCCTATATCGACATCTGCGACGCCATCTTCTTGGCGTTTATCGAAAAGGACCGACACCACCAGAGTGACCCGACCCCCGAGCGGCGTGCGTCCCATTATGAGCGGAGCCAAAGGCCGCAGCGACGCGCCTGTTGCTGAAAACGTCTCCGGCACGGCTGGCACTGCGGCTGCTCCGCGAGACCGTAAGCCAGGTGGAGATGTTCTGAAGAGGCTCAAGTCTCGGAGGAGCCAGGTGGAAAGCAGACCCGTCACAGAGGAAGACCTAAGGACCAAGAGCGGACACATCACACCGGAGGAGGTGTTAGGATTGCGGGTGGCTACACGAGGTAGACTAGCCTATATAGCCTATACACTATATGACGTGCCTTTATGTATTAATGTTTAGGTTTGCGTCTCAGTCTACTGCTGCCGGCTCCTCTAGTCACTCTGTCTGGGCCACATGGGCCCGTTGCAACTGTGTTGCATTCGTATTGCAGGTTCAGGATGAATAAGAAGGTCCTTCACTAAATGAACTAGATGAAGTAGACTGTCACTATAGTCAGTATTTTACGCACAAAAGGTTATCGTATAAAAATAGTCCATTGGACATTGGCAGGTTATTAAACAAGTAGCCTACTAGACGCGGTTTACTGCATACTATATGTAGTATGTAGTATAGTACCGTACTATATGTGTAGTAGTGACGTCACTGAACGTATAGCCTACTCGTCGCACTTACAGTATTTCGCAGTCGCTTTGGTACAATTTTCGATTCAGTCTTACCGGTTGCAAAACAGCTTGTACATTTCTCAAAACAATCCGTACAAGCAGCGACACACAATGTTTTTCCGGCAAAAGCTCGTAACTTGCAAAAGCACATTTTTACATCAATGAACATGTCATTGCCATCAGAATGTCAAGTCCTTGTGTCATTGTTGACAAACACGTTGCTTAGTTGTGTCAAAATGCTTAGTCGTGTTGTCAATATAAAACTACATTATTTTCCTATTGTCTGATGTACACTATGGCTACATTTTTGATGACATTTACAATATTGAAAATGTACTGTACTTTTAGTCTGCCAACACATTATAATGTCATTGTGATTCAGAAAGAAAACACAAATAAATTTCATAGCACAAAATAAATGTTTTTCTCGCTTTGGTAAATTTTTCGACTCAGTTTTACTGCAATGCTTGTAAGCCAGCTTGTTACAGTAATTTCTCAAAACAATTCAAACAAACATAACACAATGCATGACAGCACTGTATCTGCAAAAGCATGTAACTAAACAAAAGTCCTTTGTCTATCCCTCAAAAGAAAATATGTATGTCTTTGAACAAGTTCTTGTGTCATTGCCTAACATGCATGTTCTCAATATAACAGTGTAGGCCTACT
>JAODOY010066568.1:0-16683 GCA_025399855.1 Forbesichthys papilliferus
ATGCAGATATAAATCCAGAATTTTTAAAAAAAATAAATAAATAAAATATATATATATATATATATATATATATATATGTGTCTGCTTATGTGTGCTATTAATCCATTAACATATGTACTAATCTATATTCTGAGTCTATCATTTAGAATTTCCATTTCAATCCCTCTTCGACTCGTAACTCGCAAGACGTGCCCCAAACTCTAAGTCACCCGGTATTCTCGATCTTTGATTGGTCAAATTTGACATGTGACCCCTTTCTAAATAGCTATGACTCCAGTTTTGGTTTCATTTGATTCAGCCATGCTATTTTTCACAAGACATGAAAAACTGAGATGAAGGAACAGGATATATTTGACTGTTGAGCTATAAGCGTAACCACCATTATTGACAATGAGAACTACTGGCCTTCCAGAATACTACCACTGAGTCACAACACAACTAAAAATGATGTGTTATTCTCATTGCTCTGAAAAACAGGAAGTACCTAAATGGCACACATTGTTTTATCCTTTATTTTCCATTGCTCCAACCACTGGCATAAAAATATCTGGCCTACAGTATACTGTACATAATGAGAGACTGTATATTGTTGGACGTTGTAATATACTGTAAAATATGACAGCAGGACTGTTGCAATAGTTGCAATGTAATAGTTTATTCAGATAATAATATCCACATACAAAGAATGTTATACAGAACAGTCTCTACAAATGGTTTCATGACGCTCATTGTCAACAATGGCCAGTTGTTAGACCATCCCATACAATTTCTCCCAAAAGGCTTTTCTGCACCTTGCAGATTTATCAAAAATACATCATAAATGCATTGCCCAATTTTCCTATTTGAAATTGTGTTCAATTGCAGATCCCTTAACAAATAGTGGATAAAATCCAGATATATTCTGTTTTTTTTTTTTCGTTTACTGTGTGCTTGTTTGTGTAAACACGTGTGGTTTCATCCATACTATGTTGGCCTCAGAATTGTTTTCATGTTTACAGTGCTATATTACAACAGAGCCTCTTCACCCCACATCCATCTTCATTCACAGGGGGCCCTGTCTCAGAAAGCCTTCTGCCCTTTTCTCCCAGTCAACCCCGACTTCATTTCCTGACAAATTACTCACTCGGCCAAAAGATGCCTTTCTTGACATGCAGGTCCGAGTCTGTTGCAGCATTAGGGCAACTAAAAATACTTGCTTACAAAACAAGAAATGTTGATCACTTTGGTTTGGTTGGGCAAATGAGTCTGACATTTCTTTGTATTTTGTATATTTACATTTACGGCATTTGTTAAACACTTTTATCCAAATTTGCTCGCACTGCTTTCCCTGATGATTTAGGATTACACCAGAATCTGTTAAAGCATTCTACCTACATCACCGCAAGACTGACTGTAAAATATACTGAACCGAGAAATATCTGGTATTGACCAGTTTTGGGTAGTAAGAATGGCCTGGAAGATTGTGGTTTCTTCTCTTTGGTCTGCCATTAGCCATCCTGCACATGGCAACAGAAATTAAAGCTAAGATGCAGATTCGTTCTGTCTTAATTTCACTGGTTGCCATAGTTCCTTTACATCTAATTATAGGGGCCTTTACACACCAATAACCCACTCAACAAGGTTCTTCAGAATGCAAAATAAACAGAGACAAGACAGCCATAGTATTCAAATACACTTGCCACATGCTTCTTCCACTTGTGCCTTCCTCTTAGATTTAAATAGACGCAGGAATTGTTAGCAGAGCCTGCAAGCAAATCATATTAAGGCCCGTAATACTGTCTGTGAATCAATGCCAGGTGTGGAGGAGGTTGAAGAGAAATATGTTAAAGGATCTAAGGCTTCATTGTTTTAATCTTTGCTTTAAAACCTAAAGCGGATAGAGGGGCAAATGTAAAATGGCCAGACAGAGACTGGTTGCCTTAGAATGCATTGCATAGTATTTTCATTTGTCAAAGGTTAATTTTAGTGGTCAAATGGACACTGTACAATGTTACTGGTGTCACGGAACTAGCAGTACAGCATTTATTATTATTCAAACTCAATAGGTGTTATAGCTGGGGTGGGTGATAAGGAATCTGTGGTAAGATGTGCTGCCTTTCTTGGCCTGGATGACATAAATGAGCTCCACTATCATTGTGCAGCAAACTGCACAATGATAAACATCCGATGACAAACAATGAAAAACTGAAAGGATTCTACAGTGTAAGTGGACAGACCAAGCTCATCTGGCCTCCATCTTTGGGCGTTAAGAAATGACAGTTACAAAAACTGTCCGGTGCTCAAATGACACTGGGAGATATGAGGCCATGCAAAACCTTAAATTGCTTGTAAATCTAATCTAAAATATACAACGTATTAAAAAACAAATAACGCTGTTCAATTCCCTTCAAGCATAGAGAGCTAATATTCTCCAGAGTAATTATATGTCTAAGTATAAATATAGCTAAACTGATTAAAATGTACTTTTAGTTAAAGCCATTCATTTGGCTTTAAATTGTACACTGATTGTGCTTTGAGGTGGCCACTACTTTACACTGATTAGCAGCCTGTGATTGTGTCAGCACTGATTGGACCATAGAACTATATAATAACAGATTGGACACACACGTGCGCGGACACACAGACGCGCACGCATGCACACTCACTCACTTGCACACACATGCACGCCTGCTTGTCTGCTTTCTCTCTCACACACACAAAACACACAGGCTTTCTAATTACAGCAAGTATCTATAGTCAATGATCACCTGGAGGCTATTTAACTGATTTGTAATGAACAAACAAATGATTTGTCAATTGAGATATATCAGCTATGAATACACATGATGTATTCAGATCCACAGCACATGTATTTAACAAAAAAATGGATACAATGAACATCATTTTAACAGCACAGTAAATTATACTGTAGACTTCTCTACAGCCGTTTTTCAACAATATATTTGTTTTACATTTTTTGCGACAGCTAATGCCTCTAGTACATGTTACCATCAAAACATATGTGAATGTCAAATCACAGTTGCCACACACGCAATATTATGTCACATTATTCTGCTGACACACCGCCAGTCAGTTCCAAACAGCACGTACACGTTCTTTCCATCCCGTCCAATTGATTCTGCATAAAGCTATACATTAGACCAACATCACAGATGACAGAGCAGGATAAGCTCTTCTGTCATCTGCCTGGCTGTGGTAAACAAAGGCCATTGTTCACTAATAGACCAAGCTGTCCAAGGCATAGAAATATTAGATTGGTTTGATTTTTAATGTGAAACTCCGTGGTAGGCTTCTGCCTGCTGTTTAAGTGTTTTACCACATCAGTACACAGCGTGAATCTTAAGGAGGCATAGAACTGTCATTTTAACATAATCTTGACAATCAATCAACCACAAAACAAAAAAAAGGCAATGGGCCTCGACAATATGCACCTATCAGATCATTGCCTCTAATGCATTCAGCTCTGATGCCTGTGATAGACGCTGACAGCTCCAAACAGAACCAAGCACTCCAAACGCCGTGATGTACTGACAGCCTTTTGTCCAGCCACCTGTGTGTGATTATTCAAACTAATGACAATGACTGGTAGATACATCTTCGCCAGCAGGGCAGAAGTGAGCCATGGGCCATGCAAGCAAGCATATAGAAAGTTACACAGCTATTCGCGTTAACATTTAAAAGAGGATGAAAACAGCAAGTGTATGTGAACAGTTGGTTATTTTAATATTATAATACCGACTTTTTTGTTTTTGAACTAGAGCCTTTCTAAGTCAGAGATTGCCAACTTGATGAATCCAACCTGTTTAAATAGGCTTAACACAAACATGTATAATGTATATTTGTTTCTCCTATTTTTGTGTACAGATAACAGTTGAATGCAGATAAAATCCTGTGTATTCACACATTTGTTATGTCTATGTTGTGGTTAATGTCAAGTACATGATGCAGAACACATTACATACATATCCAATATTGTGTGCAGTTAGCACTGTACTATATCAACAGACATCTCCCACACTAATAACATCTCTATTATTGTACTGTAGTGGCAAATATCTGAAATTCTCACTCTGTAGTAACTACTCTAAATGCTCTGGTCTCATATTCTCTGGAACACTACGAAATATACACCTGTTATCAAGAACTCTTAAAGTGTAATGGATACACTCATGTTCCTTATGAAACACAGTTAACACAGAATATTGGTTTGGGGTACAGGGAGACATTATTTGGCAGCAAATACTGAGCAATATTTGCCACACTGTTTATAAGCTCAAACAACAGGCAGTGTGGGTGCAGTGCGTCAGAGTAGTGTATGGACAGCATCACTTTGAACTCAATCGCCAAATTGTGCTACAATAATGGGAACAGCATTTCTGTCAGCAGTTTCTATAGATACATAACTTCAGTGGTGCTGCCTGTTAAAATAGAAGTGACTAGGCCAGGCCATGCTAGACGTGTTGTTTTCTTCCTCATGCATTACACCGGACGCGGCAGCTGAACTCCCCTGTGAACCCCCAGACAGACGGGGAGACGGCTGTCATCTATATAGGGCTGAAGATAAACCACAAACACTGCATCAGCATATTTATATTGCTATTGCAATGCAGCCATATACTCCTACAGCCGTTAAAGCTTTTAAATACATGTAATACCAACAGCAGTTATGTGATACTATTATATATAATATACAAGAGCCAATGTGAGGTCAAACTTACTGGAACTAGTGAATAAGACAGAATATGTACTTTACCATTTGAAGAAAAGGGGAAAAGAAATATTGAAAATGTGCATGGTTATGGGGCAAACACTGTCTATGTCATTTAGGAAGTATTGTACTGTAGGCCTCCCACACACAATACGTAGTACAGTATGTGGTTATTTAAAATAAGGTTACAATTACAGTTAAGTCATTCAGCAGATGCTTTTATCCAAAGTGACCTACAGTGAGTATTAATGATTACTAAGGAGCGGGTATACAGTGTATCCAGAAAGTATTCACAGTGCAAACTGAGCCATCGGGTGAGAAGGGCTTTAGTCAGGGAGGTGACCAAGAACCCTGTCTATCGTCACTCTAACAGAGCTAGAGCGTTGCTCCGTGGAGAGAGGACAACCATTTATGCAGCACTCCACCAATCAGGTCTGTACAGTTAAGTGGCATGACGGAAGCCTCTCCTCGGTAAAAGGCACATGACAGCCCGCCTGGAGTTTGCTAAATGGCACCTGAAGGACTCTCAGTCCATGAGAAAGAAAATGCTATGGTCTTTTGAAACAAAAATGTAACTCTTTGGCCTAAATGCCAAGCGTCATGTCTGGAGTAACCAAGCACTGCTCATCACCTGGTCAATACCATCCCTACAGTGAAGCATGGTGAAGGCAGCATCATGCTGTGGAGATGTTTTTCAGTGGCAGGAACTGGGAGACTAGTCAGGATCAAGGGAAAGATGAATGCAGCAATGTACAGAGACATCCTTGATCAAAACATGGACCTCAGACTGGGGAGAAGATTCATCTTCCAACAGGACAACGACCCTAAGCACACAGCCAAGATGACAAAGGATTGGGTTCGGGACAGCTCTGTGAATGTCCTTGAGTGGCCCAGCCAGAGCCCAGACTTGAACCCAATTGAACATCTCTGGAGAGATCTGAAAGTGGCTGTGCACAGATGCTCCCCAAACAACCTGATGGAGCTTGAGAGGTCCTGCAAAGAAGAATGGCCAACTGCCCAAAAGTAGGTGTGCCAAGCTTGTTGCATCATACTTGAGGCTGTAAATGCTGCCAAATGTCATTTTAAGTATTGATCAAAGGCTGTGAATACTTATGTACATGTGATCTTTTTTTTTTTATACATTTGAAAAAATTTCAAACACACTTTTTTCACTTTGTAATTATGGGGTATTGTGTGTTGAATTTTTAGGGAAAGATTTATTTGAATCCATTTTGGAATAAGGCTGTAACAAAATGTGGAAAAAGTGAAACGCTGTGAATACTTTCCGGATGCACTGTAGGGGTAAGGCGTCTTGCTCATTACAGTAAGCATACAATGTTGGGGACTAAACCCACAAGCTTTGGCAGCTGGGAATAGGCCACCTTACCCACTACTAGGCTATCCTGCCCCCTTAAAGGTGCACTTCAGCACCCACCTAAACATAATTCTTCTGTTTAAGACATGTGTGACTGCACTCGTCTCTTGAGCAAGTCAGTAATTAAATACCAGAAGGGTTCAAAAGGCTCCACTCAGGCTGATCAGCTACTGAGCTTCTCCTTGCCCATGTATTCTACTACACCGTGTATCTGAAACAGGCCATGACTGGAAAGATCTACTTTACAGTATCAATACTGTACATCTGTGCCACAAACCTCAGTGCATCAAGTCCATCGCTGAATGCTACAGTACATGTATGTCTGTGACATGAAGGTTGATGTTTTTCAGTGTCTCTTTTCCTTCAATAGACACCATAATAAAGGCACCAGGGCTACAGCGTTTCATCTGACGCAGTAAATCACACCATAAAAGTAATGGATTAAAAGTCAGATGCAGCATATACAATGATCATCTGCAAATCATTTGTCAGCAAGTTTAAGGTCAGACTTTTGTAGTATGGGGCGGTGGTGGTTAATTACTATGTTGTAGCTTTAGTTATTCTGTGCCCACAACTAAACAAAAGTAATATTTCAGCATTTGTAAAAAAAAACACCCATATGTCGGTTTTCAGCAGCTCTGCTTCCTATTGCCGGGCCCTGGTGTGCTCAAGGGCACCAGTTACAACTCTTAACGGGACTGCCGGGGGCAGAGAGGAGTGGTTGGATCTGAGCCAGAGCACTGGGCTACAGGATCACAGGAGCAGATCGGTCTGAAGACAATTACAGATAATGGCTCTCTACTGAGAAACAGCCCAAGAGGTTAACACTGTGATTGTGTTGAGAAAAACCCAAGGATGACGGCTTAATTCCTTAACAGGGCTATAAGACAGACACATGGCAGAGAGACGTTAGAGAGGCAGTCAGTGGGCTATCCTTGCCTGAGCCCCCTTAAGGATCTAAGCATAACAATATGAAGTAGGAAGGAAAGATTGGCTTTTCTTTCCCAGAGTTAAATCTCAGTGGAAAACACCTAGAGACTTCAATATAAGGGAGGGAAGTGTATTTTTTTTATGGTCTCTTTTCTTTTCTATTTAAGGAATAGGAAAAGTATACAATAGTAAAGCTAACAACAAATACGAAAAAAAATGTTTTAACTTAGTGCACTTTACAAAAACTAATATTTAAAATATCGGACAACTCTCTACCACAACTCGGCGTATTGGCTGAATACAGCAAAACTTCCTCTCTTTAATGATGGAATTATCATTTACTGCAGTACTGTGTCTGTCATACAATTAGTCCTCTCAATTCCCAGAGTGCATGGCCTACCCTAATTTCTACTATTTCACTTAATGTCATGAATCCTACTATGGTTACTAAGGAAGCCCTTATGACAGACATAATTATTACACTACTCAACAGCAATCACCAGTAGCTTAAAAGTAGGTGAGAGGTGGAAACACTGTCATGTGTGGTGCTCCAATGGAAACAGAAACAGTGAAGGCAGTTATGTGTAGTACAGAATGTGTCTCCAGCCTGAAATGCAACTATCACTGCTCCAGTTCTAGTCCTATCGTGTCTTATTATGTACCGTAGGGGTTAAGCATCTTTGATCAAGGATGCTTCCAGGTAGTCCAGGCTCAGCAATTGAACCCTTATATTTCTTTGTGATAATATGCTTGGTAAAGCTGATTCCAACTAAACCCAGATAATTAAAATGCATGGTCTGCATTTGAGCAAACTAGGCTACACTATATGACATTCAATTTATACTCAAGGATGCATACATAAGTGCTAAACATCAAATACGTTGAATGCTCGATCGTAATCAAGCCTATACCATAAAAGCCAGGTAAGAGCTGATCATTTACAATTAGGTAATTTAGCACAGGGGTTCTCAAACTTTTTTGTGCCAAGACCCATAGAGAGGACTAATCTATTCAGAGACCCACCAAAGTACCGGTAACGTAATTTTCAAAAACCTATCAATTTTTTTAACGTGTGCATGTGTGTGTGCCAAATATTTTTGAGATGAGGCTCCAGAATCTATGGTGTCCATGCGGCTAAATAGGATTTAATCCAATAAGGAACAAGTAGGCTATTTTGCCACAACCTTACTCAAGATCTATGAGTGGAACAAACACGATAGTAAAGCGCGGAAGCCTTTCACTGGTATTCTTAATTTATTCAAAGTCCTCTTGAAAATTTCGCAACCCACTCACTCCCACTTAGTGACCCACCTGTGGGTCCCGACCCACAGTTTGAAAACCGCCGATTTAGCAATCGCTTTAATCCACTTACAATGATCAAATAGTCGTAAGCAGTTCAACCTTCCAGGAAACAATAAGAATCCATTTTTGTTGAATCAAAAATAAGTTCACATACTGGTATAGCCTGCTGTATCTAAACTGTGACTTGGCTGTACTGTACTTATTTGAACTTAACTCAATTATTTCCTGTTGCTCTAAGAGAGATGCAACAGGCAACATAGGCTACCTGATTTAGTAGAAACTTAAAATATTATTAATTAATAAACACAACAAAAAATATGAAATTCCATTCAGAACAATATGCTTCTGTAATGGAATTCAATAAGAAAAAAGCTGACTATAGCAGTTCACTAATATTTAGGTTTAACAGGAGCAGTACAATATACTGTTCAGCAGAATCCCACTGAAATTAAAATATTTATAAAGAAAAAATGTAATATCCTGGGCATGGTGTATGCCAATGTGGAGTCAATTTTTTTGACAAGCCTGGTTAATCATGTGGCATGTGACATGCCTTCCATGACATAAAATGCCGAGTGAACTTTAGACATCTCCAACAATATGAAGAGACACAACATTATGTTGTATAACTTAACAGACAAATTGAATTGGCAGTCGATTCTTTGTGACTAATTGTATAACATCTAACCGTTACATATGAACATAATCATCTGAATACGTGCTTACCTCCAAACAGTAACACGACCAACTGAAGCGTTAGGAAAAGCAACATGTTTCTTTGAAAATCCCAAAAAAATCTCCAGGAATGGTTTGGACGAGTGGGTCTCTTGTTTCAAAAAGAAAATCGTACTTGATGCATCATTACAACTGCTTACTAAATGCTCAATTACATATATTGTGTAAAGTGCCTGTAAGGCAAAGGATGTGTATGTACTAAATCTGTCCGTAAACGGTTAAAAAAATGTCTCAATTATAGCTGCCTTGCTTAATGATTAGGCAATGCCAGAACATTGCAATAAATTATATGACTGAACTTAAGCGCAGCTTTACAGCACTATCACTAACAACCATGTTGGCAAATACGTGCTTGCTTTGCTTAAATGTAGAAAAGAAAAAAATCAACATTGATCACATTGTCTATATTCACCAGTTATCAAAATTATAATTGTTTAAATCCCTATTCCTTCGGTTAATCTCGTGTCTCTGAATCCTCCGGAATATTCGTCAACTGGTTCCCAGGCTTTAGAAGTTGGTTCCTGTACTGCGTTTTCGGGGAATAAAAGGAACTCCTGTCCAACATCATGAAAATAAGTAGCGTAAAAATAAAATAGATAAGTTATTGTGACAGTCACAGGACTGCATACAGTAGCCTAGGCTACAGTACATCCATGCGTATCCTTTGGTCTTCCGCGCGAAACTCGAGCACTGCCAGCTTCTGAAGAGCGGAGTTTTAAACGCACGCACAGGCAACACAGTAGCGTATTAAATGTTTCCAAACAGGCTATAGCCTATATCTTTTTACACAGCTGGCTCAAACGATTAGCAGCGGTCCTGTAAGTTATTATATATCTAATCGTGTTCTTATATTATAGCAGTGGGACTCAATAGGAGGGGTACAGTTTTGTGAAGCCATGCGTATTCTAACCAGCGCGTTCCGCGTCGAGAAGATGGACTGTGTAAATGAGTGAAGGCAAATTTGGTAAGGGGGTGTGAGGCATCTCAGACCCACAGCAGCAAACGCGCGACTCTGTAGAGCTGATGGTCGTCACGACGACAGCTAAAACTAAAAAATTCATACAATAAGGTCGATGCTGTGTGTTCTTCGTCGATCTACGAGTTTTTGTTTTTTCTTTAAAAAAAAAAACACTTTAGCTTGTTTTTAACGTTATTATACACTGCTATTTTTCTAATCTTTACAAAAAGCCAAAAGGTGAAGGATGAGCTCAGTTATATTTCTGAGCTTCAGTCTCTTGCACAATTCAGCCACTAGCGACCTCTTGTGGAGAATAAAACGCAATGGCTCATGTTAATTGTAGAATATATTGAAAGATATACCAATGTTAATGCCAGTTGCCTTTCTATAAGCCTACAGCAGGCAAATTTGATTTGATTTGATTGAAATCAATTAAACAAGCGATATTTTGTTCTGCACTAATGTGAATTATTAAAGCAGATATGTGTCAAGAGAGCATACTTCTAAAGGGAAGACCTACTGTATACTTCAAAAAGGGCATCACCCACAATAACATCTTTGTGTTCCAGCTCAACTGGAGGTGCAGATTACACCTGCAGTGGATCAGGATGTTTTGCGATTGTGTAAAGATAGTTTAGCTCAGTCTCATATTTGTTGGTGGACAGATTTGGGCAATGCAGTGAAGTTGGTCAAGTCAGCTGGAGACCCAAAAAGCATTATACAAGGAATGGCAATACATATATTCTATTACTGCAAAATTGCATATGTATTAAGCGTTTCGTTGTTAAATTGCCAACACGGCATGCAATGTGTCTTATGTTAGGCAAAATTCCACCTCTCACTGAATATTGGCCTTGCAGTCAAATGCAAGTAATGTGATCCCAAGGAAAAAGTGGTCTTCAACAGATGTGAAAGGCATTAAAGGAGGGACACACATGCATTGTATTCACTGGAAAACTGGAACATTATGCAGCTAAAAAGCAGTTCTCCTGCAGACAGTCATTCAGAAAAAATTCCCTGGAGGCTAAACTGAGGCCCATTCAACTTCCAATAATCAGCGGGAACAGCAGAAGCATATAACAACCAAAAGTCTTAAGTTACATGGACCTATATATACAGTATATAGATGTAATTTAAAACGAGGGCATGTACTGCATGTTCAGCTTCTTCCATCCTCACACATGTTAAGTATATTACCAACTAAGCACACATTCGTCATAATGACAAGATGTTTGCTTAAAAAAAAAAAGTGTTGGGAAGACCGTGACAATACAAACATTTTTTAAATCAAACACTGATGATTGCATCGTTATGGTTGTACTGTCTAGCAATGCAGAGTTAAGGTGCTTGTGTCTTGTGAAAGGACATTTGAAATTAATAATTATGCTGTAGATTCTTTGGAGTGCAGATTTTGGACAGAGGAAAACATTTTGAACTAAATGGAATTACCTGGTTTTGTGTTGAAATTGTCAGAATAAAATGAAATTAAAATAATAGTAACTACGTTTGATCACCATTTAACCATTTACAATGTAGCTTGGAATTCTTGGAATTTTTTTCTACAGTAAGTAAGAATTGTGACTTTTCCAGACATAATTATGTTTCCCTTGCCAATGTTTTTTAGTTGATCAAAATAAAAAAAGTTAGGCAAGTTCTAGATGGCACAGATCTAGACTTCTTTTGTCACTTCCTTGAGCATTGTACAGTACACTTCTGCAGTGATCCCACCCACTCCAAGAGGAGGTGGCAATGAATGAGCTGACTTCTTTTTATTGCAGGATCTTAAAAAACTAGTCCTCTGGTATTTCCTTTGATGACTGGGTTTCATTGAAACAGTTTTTGTTGTGGACAATGGCTTTTATTTGAGGGTTTTCAAAGGCTTCACCTATAAGTAATCTCATTAGCACCTGACTCAAAATACACATGCACTTTAGAATATACAGTATATGATCAAAGTTTAAAAACATGTTATGCTTTTATTCATCTATTATTATGGAAGTATATCTGTATGCGGTCAGATATATCCAAAAAGTTTACAAAAATAAGATGTGTTGGCAAGTCAAAGACATAAGCTGTGTGCACCAAATATGTATAGTAGAACTAATAGGTGGTATATCTACTGTATAAATGTCACCATTCAGCAAAAATCCATAGCTTCTTGTCTTTGCTCCTGGGTGGCGTCTCTTATCGCTGACCTTAGCCAGCCCCCATAGCGTGTCCTACAGTCAGCTGGTAGACAGGAGGCCCCAAATTCATCACCAGCCTTGATTTTCCACCCAGCCTTATCTGATCTATGATAACATTAATAATAACCGCTGCAGACTGCCCTGTTGGCCCCCGTGCCCTGCTCCCTCCCATCCAGCGCACATTACCAGACACCATTCACAGTCCGTTCAACGTTTTACGTATCATCTTAAATAGGTCATCACTCTGTTTTCAAAATTGATGCCCATGGGGAAGACAGTTACTTTACTGTAGGTTTTCTTGCAGTGCATAACCTTCACCATAAAGTAAACTTATAAACTCATAAATAAATCAAATATATTCTATATAAAATGGAAGGAATGTTGTCCTATGTGAGCTAATGTCATGCAAACCTTACAGCCACATCCCCCTCTCAAATAAAAATGTATTATTATTTATTACAGTATTTCTCGATTGCTTAAAGACAAAAATAGGTTCATGTAGCACAACAACGAATGTTCTTACATCATAAGCATATTATATCATAAACACTTCTCACCTCTTTCCATGCATGTTTCAATATTAAACCTTTTCTGCACAACCTTACACCTTAAGCCGCCAAAAAAATCATCCACTGCACTATATTCATTCAGCAAATGTAATTAACTTGAGTCATCACAACCTAAACTCAAACTCAAAATATTTCTCCAGGTGAACACACTAAGCCTCAAAATTAATAACACACTAAAATTAATTGCAGGGACATTTCTGTAAATAGGGCCTATATTATAGAGCATTTGAAAATAAAGCTATTGAAATATGGGAATACTGTGCATGGACTCACTGGCTAAGCCTCCAAAATGAACATTGATTATGTATTGCATTTTTTGAGTAATGGGTGTAAAATCTATCAAATGTGTAGGATCAAGGATCAAGCCATGGAGAAGGCATGCAACCAATCTGATGCAGGTTTTGTGCAAGGATGGATTCGCCATCCAAGAAGATTCTTTCCTTACTGTTGTGATAGAAGACAGCCTATGATGTGAACGTTCTAATTTTCAGTGCAAAATGTAACCTTTGGAAAGGCATGTATCGTAAAACTTCAAATAAAATCTAGGTCTCATATAGAGCCTTTTACTGGCCTGGGGTGGCTACATGTTTTGACAAATAAAAGCAGGTTTCAATAAGAAGCCTTTGTCGGGTTTTCAATAGAAGTTATTTTGATGTAGCCTATAAACCTTTTGCCGACCTGGTTTTCTGATTGAGCTAGTTCTAAGCTGCTTGGATCACACATATTACATCTCTGGCCTGATACAGCTGTGCGCGTCCTCTCGTAGTCTTAGATCAACAGGTCAGAGATTTTTAATTGTTCCCCGTACTAATTTTAAGACTCGGGGACCGTTCTTTTCAGGTTGTGGAATGCATTGCCCCCTTTCCTACGCTGCTTGGATTTGGTGGAAACTTTTAAAAAACTGTTGAAAACTGTTTTATTTAAGGAGGCTTTTAGTTAGACTGTAGGGTGGTGAGGCCGGTCTGACATGTATTTCTGTTTATGTGCCTTTGTTTGGTTATTTATTTGTGTCATGTGCTGTCTTGTATTTTATATTGCTGTGTATTCCCTTACAATTGTGAAGCACTTTGTGATTTTTATCTGTGAAATGTGCTATATAAATACATTTTACTTACTTACTTACATTGAAATAGTTAAAGCTCTGTCAATATAGTGTGTGGAGAGTGGAGCAGATGAGTAGGGAGGCAGCAATTAATAGACAAGTGGTGATGTTGAGTAGGCTATACTTATTTTACTAGCAGTGCCAGAAATTAACAATCACTTGTTATTTAGTGAACAATGCTGCCTGTAGATTAAACAAGGAATTTAAGACAACAAATTCTGTATTATACACATACAAATAATATTCATACTGGTTTAAATAATCAATTTGATCATATTTCCAATTTTTGTGTGAAAGTAATAAAACGCCTGTCCCAAACAAAAGACTGATTTTACATTGTGGAGCGAAATATATATTTTGTTATATTACAGCCTTATTCCTAAATGGATTTAAATATTTGTTTCCTCAAAAACACACAATAATACACATAATAACCAAGTGAAAAAAGGTTGTTTGAAATTTTTGAATTTAGTAAAAAATAAAAAAAAATCACATGTACATAATTATTCACAGCCTTTGCCATGCCACTCAAAATGGAGCTCAGGCACTTCCTGTTTCCACTGATCATCCTTGAGATGTTTCTACAACATGATTGGAGTTCACCTGTAGCAAATTCTGATTGGGGCAAAGACATTTTCAGATCTCCAGAGATGTTCAATCGGGTTCAAGTCTGGGCTCTAGCTGGGCCACTCAAGGACATTCACAGAGCTGTCCCGAACCCACTCCTTTGTTATCATGGCTGTGTGCTTATAGGGTCGTTGTGCTGTTGGAAGATTAACATTCTCCTCAGTCTGAGGTGCAGATCGCTCAGGAGCAGGTTTTGATCAAGGATGTATCTCTACATTGCTGAATTCATCTTTACCTCAATCATGACTAGTCTCCCAGCTCCTGCCGCTGAAAAACATCTCCACAGCATGATGCTGCCACCACCATGCTTCACTGTAGGGATGGTATTTACCAGGTGAGGAGCGGTGCCTGGTTTCCTCCAGACATGATGCTTGGCATTCAGGCCAAAGAGATCCAGCTTTGTTTCATCAGACCATAATATTTTGATTCTTGTAGTTTGAGAGTCCTTCAGGTGCCGTTTGGCGAACTCCAGGCAGGCTGTCATGTGCTTATTGCTGAGGAGAGTCTTCTGTCTGACCACTCTACCATACAGGCATTTTATAAACACTACTTTGTAGAGATGCGCGGATACTACTCGTACTCATATCGGGCCGACACTGATGGTAAAATACTCGTACTTGGTATCAGCATCATGTCTGAATTCATCCAAGTATGAGTACATTGACTTAATGATGTAGCTTTATTGCCACGAAACTAACTGAGCCCTAGTTTTGAATCAACTTGTAATCATGTCCGCTATTTGGAATTTCTTTCAGTTTGAAAAAAAACTGATTGGAGATATTGAAATGGAGGAGATGTGACCGCGGGTGATGCAACAGCTCACTCAAATGATCCAGCACAGAGAAGAGCCTGCATGTCATGCATTATATTCTAGATAAAGTGCATGACACTAGATTCTGCATAATAGTCCTAAATACATATTACGTTAATACGTAATGCCAATGTAGGCGTGCCGTAAAATATAAGCTACAACATTTATATTACAGACCCGACTCTGGATAAGCGGATGAAGATGGATGGATGGACAACATTTATTTATAGATAAACTGTGTAAATTCCCATCATATTTTCGGTAGGCTACAGTCATTTGTCTGGTTCACGCAGAAAGCAGTGCCCGGCGGCAAGTGCTTTTAGAATTTTCCTAGAAGGGAATCCCTACAATGGATTTATTGTATATGGAGCAAGCAAAGAATATAAAATAAATCAATTGTAGGGATTCCCTTATATGCAGCAAGCAAAGGGCCTCTCCGGGAACCATCACCTTATCGTGGTGGAGAGGTTTGTGTTTTCCTATGATCCTGAGAGCTGTGTTGTCTGGAGTCTTGTGCTCCTGGGTCTCCCAAGGCAAAGTTGTCTCAGGGGAGGGGCCAGACAAAGAATGGTTCAGAAGACCCCTATGAAAGCTCATGCAAGAGGAGAGGTTACCCTGCCCAGAGGAAGCCTGGGGCCCCCGTCTAGAGTCAGGCCCAGAGGGAGGGCTCGTTGGCGAGTGCCTGGTGGCTGGGTTTGCCACGGAGCCCAGCCGGGCACAGCCCGAAAAAGCAACGTGGCACCATCCTCCTCTTCGTCCTAAGGGCCCACCACTCGTGGGAGGAACTATAGCGGTTGGGTGCGCTGTCAAACGGGTGGCAGCGAAGGTCACGGACGAGACCCGGGCGGCAGAGGCTGGATCTGGGGACGTGGAACGTCACCTCACTGTGGAAGAAAGAGACAGAACTTGTGCCAGAGGTAAGGCACTACCATTTAGATCTGGTGGGGCTTACTTCTACGCACAGTCTGGGTTGTGGAACCGTTCTCCTGGATAGGGGATGGACTTTATTGTACTCTGGAGTTGCCCAGGGTGTGAGGCTGAGCGCCAATACGTTGGAGTTTAGCCCAGTAGACGAGAGGGTCACCTCCCTGTGCCTACGGGTTGTGGGGGGGGGGAAACTCTGACTATTGTCAGTGCCTATGCAGCGAACAGCAGTTCGGAGTACCGGCCTTCCTGGAGACCCTAAATGGAATCCTGTATGGGGCTCCAGAAGGGGACTGCATAGTTCTACTAGGAGACTTCAACGTGCACGTGGGCAATGATGGAGACACCTGGAGAGTTGTGATTGGGAGGAACGGCCTCTCGGATCTAAACCCGAACGGGCGTTTGTTGTTAGACTTCTGTGCTAGTCATGGACTGTCTATAACAAACACCCTGTTC
>JAODOY010066579.1:0-16678 GCA_025399855.1 Forbesichthys papilliferus
AATGATCCTAAAATAAAAAACATCTCCTTTGGGGACCGTGCCTACAAGACAAAAAGGCTGGTTACCGGTATGTCTTTATACAAATGGCATTCATTTTAATAGTATGGTGGGGAGGCAAGTGGTGCAGTGGTAGAGCAGGGTGATAGGTTGCTGGGTTGAACCCCACCAACTCCTCACCAAGTGTTGAGGTGTCCTTGAGCAAGACACCTGACCCTACCTGCTTTTGGTGGTCAGGTGTCTCCTTGCATGGCTGACATTGCCATCGGTGTATGAATGTGTGTGTGAATGGGTGAGGCAAATAATGTAAAGCGCTTTATGAATGCAGTCCATTTACCAGTAATATCAACATGATCTATTTGAATTGATGTAGTAGTTGTTGTTGGTGTATTGAAGTGGTTTGTGAATGAGACCAAGTTGACCTTTACCTTCATGTGACTTCATCTCACTGGTCTATAATTATGCATGCACTCAGACACACACACACACACACACACACACACACACACACAGACAGGCCTATTAAACCTCGGTTGTGAACATGAGCCAGCTGTCTGTTGATTTAACAGCTCACCTGTAGCGGAATAGTGATAACAGCTGATGTCTCAGGCTATAATATTGCATTTAAAGGTATAGTTAGCAATTGCAAGCTAATAAAATGTATGTCAAATTCAGACACTCTCCTCACAGTCCACTATCTTATCTCTGTGCGTGCTGAAACTAATAATCCGGTACTTCGACACTGCCCTGGCTCTATAAATAGGAACATAAACAAAGTGGTGCAGACCGCACACATCAACTACTAGATTTCAATGTTTCAATGTATGGGGCGGAGCTTCTGAGGGCATTGAAAGGAAAGGTATTTCTCTTTTGCTTAAAGATCAAATTTAGCAAGGAAACTTGAGAATGACTACGGTATGTATGTATACCTTTAACCTAACCTATTTTTCACAATGTATGCATGCATTTTAAAAACAAAAGTATGCAAACCCTTCTGTTTTGGTTTCCTACTGTAATGTCATTGGTTAACCCACAAATTACCAGGTTAAAGATTAGCACAAGACCAGAGTTAGAGATTTTAATGTTTCCTAATATTAATATCCACAGTGTAACTAGAAACTTGAGTACAGGTAATTCCTTCTAAAGCTCTAAAATATAAATGTTGTGGACCCTATTTGTGTTGGTCCACAATTGACAATAGCACTTGTTTCCAGAGAGTATTCTTGAAAGAAATATGGGTTAAATAAGGCGTTTTGTTGTACAATTAATTGGAATAATAACGCAATATGTGATGTCGTGCAATGAGATAATGCAGATCGTAGCTGAGAGAAATTCATAATTCCTTCAGTGTCCCTGAGTATTTCCACACAACAGGTTAGATGTAACTGGATGGGTATACTGTGCTATAGGTCAAATGTAAAACATTGCTCGACATGAATGAAAGGTTCAACTTTCACCTTCATCTGGAATTCACGTGACACCTGTGGAGGAGAGACAGGAAGTCTGTATTTCTGTTCATTCACATGTCTGTCTCTTGCTCTGTTTACCTGCGTTGAGGTGTGACCAAGTCAACTCCACTCCAGTCTGGAAACACAAGTCTTAAATCAAGGTCCGAGTAGATAGATATAGATATATACTTTATTGTCCTCTTGTTTTGGGTTCTACAAGCCAGATAAAGTAAAACACAATATGCAAGATATTACAGAAATAAATAAATAAATACTAAAATACATAAGAATACATAATAAACACACCTGAAGCATCAATCAGCAAAGTTCCATCCTTACTCCACAACAACTTTCCTATCAGTTTAATAATCAGTTATAAACTCTTATTTAAAGTCTGAAATTAGAGTCTGAATGTAGAATATATTTCTGGTCTGGTACTTAACACATCATACATTCAACACAGTGTACCGCGGTGCCATTAATGTTTTCATTAATTGTACACCAAATTTTCACGTAGTCCCTACTTTGCTTTGTCTATCTCACTCTGTCAGTTCTGGTTCATATGTACTCGAAGAATAATGTCTTCATATCAACACACACACACATACAGACACAGTTTGCTCCCTTGTGTGTTATAAATCTCTGAAGCTTTAAATTAGCCAGACAGATGGCTTACCTTTTGCCCTGGGCCATAGAGAGGTGAAGCACGCAGGAACTATTTCAACATTTATAACCGACACAGGCTATCATCCACTAATTCGCCATTGAATGACATAGACTAGCCTGTACAGTATAGTGTACGCACGCACGCACACACACACACATACAAGTAGTGCCCCAACTAATAATAGCTCCCATTTGTACAATTTGTGCGTTTCCTTGAGTAGAAGCAGATTTCCTCCATCAAGGTTGTCATTAGTGAATATGTGGCAGACCCATCTGTGCCTGGTGAAGGGGAGGGGAGGTGTGTGTGTGTGTATGGGAGGGGTGGGGGGGGCGGGGGTTCTTCCCAGACAGCTGGGCAGCACTAAGGCAAACACAGCACCATAATCACTGGCTGCCTGATACAGACCAGCATCTGGTAGCCATGTGTGGCACTGGTTGGTTAGATTGACTGTGTTTTGGGTATAGGGCAACCTTGTCGTTATTAATATGACATGTATGGCAGCCTATGGCAACATGGTATCCTGTAAACACAACTCACTTTTATGTCTTGGTTTACCGTTGCTTAGGGCTGCGGCTCCTAACAATTACAAAAACAATATAATAGAAAGAAAACTATTATTTTACACATTATGTGAACTCTTATTATGTCTTGTGTTCTGAATGACAGGCGCACGCTCACTTTCACAAGTGAAAGATCAACATGAAAAGTATCAAGGGACATTTAACAGTTGAAGGTGCTTTCATGGTCATTTGTTTCACTGTTTAGGTGCAGTAAATGCAACATCTTTCCAAAGTCAATGAGTAATCATGTTAAATAAACGTGATTTCAATATTTACCAAAAAAATCATCAATTATTTTCTCCATAATCGAGCAGCCCTACTGTTGCTTTAATTGTTCTATCAGACAGTATTAGAGGCTATACTCAAATTGACTGACTGCATTTGAATACATTTGACATTGTAGAGATGGGTATGAAGCAATAAATGAATACATTTAACTTGACAGCAACCACGTCAATCACAAAGGCTAGTATATGATGCCTTTTATAAGTACATCTAAAAGTGATCAAAATGTCAACTCATATTGTATGTGTGCAAGCTAGCATAGTGAGGCTTCTAAGGTGGAATGGGAAATGTGTCTCCAGCCAATGGCATGTCTCCCTCTATTCCCACCTGCTGTTGATGTGACATGGCTCCTGTCTATACTCGGGAATGTTTCAGACAGCAACAGGAATGTCTTCAAGAAGAGCCAGCTGGCTTAGTTGAGCCATCCCTTGTTAATCTGTACACTGGACAGCCAAACATGGTCTGGCTTCTCTCAGTGAAAGGCTGACTTACATACAGTCTGTAGGATAACAGGCCTCAGGAACACCAGGAAACTGTCAGATCAAGCCAAAGCAAGACAATATACTAGTTAACTGAATGTGTTTCTTTCCATTATATGTTTTTTCTACACTCTTAGAAAGAACTCTTATAGATTAGTAATATCGGGCTCAGGGACCCCGTTAATGTCTGAGAATTATAAGGACATGCTTTTGAAGTACTTTGTAGAAGTTCAACATTTTAGTTAATATTTAACACATTCTGGAGTATGGTCTTGAAAGGAGCCATGGCTATTTAATAGTAAGCAAACTTTTATGTCAAATTGACCCCAAGTAAGTATACACCTCTCTATTGTGAATTAAAGCAAGCGAATTATAACTACATTTATAAAATAACTAAGCATTTTAAGCAGTGGTATAACAGCACTACAAATGTACTGAGCTCATTCAGGGTCAAGCTAATGTTTCTCAAATCTAATGTGGCATAGTAGAGAGAGCAATAGTGCATGACAGACTGTATATGAATGAGTTTAATTGGGCAGGGCAGGCACAACAGCTGGATGTTTTGCTGTGGCAATCCTTCAAACAAACAGGGCAAAGGGAGGAAAGCAAGAATCTGAGCCAATTAGTTAGAGGAGTTTAAAATAAGAAGGGTTGTTGACTGTTCCCCACCCGGCTTCTAAAGTGAAGCCTGCTGGTGACTGGTGCTAAACATATCTGTCGTCTCACTTGGGTCACGTACAGTATGCCGTGCATTGCTGCCTACAGCTATTTGTCCTTAAAACAATGCTATTCTAGTCTAATCACTGCCACCGGTCTTTAGCAAACCGTCAGTTCACCCTCACTGTAGTGTTTCTGTTTAGGGATAAGCCTACTGTGACCAGCATGAGCCCTGTTTAATTACAGTAAGCGTAAGCGGTTGTCTGTTTGCTTAGGTGATTGCTGCTGTCATTGTTTACTGTAGGTAGAGGTTTCCCCTCTGTCCATCACAGTGGAATGTGTCACTTTGGTGTGACGTGTGTTACCAATGAAGCCACTAGCACATCACACACACATACAGTATAAGGCCCCTGCCTCTCACTTTAATGGAGCTCAGTGACATCTAAGTAGTTAACATTAACAGATTTACCGGCAGAACAACTTAATAGAAAGCCAATCTATTAATCACAATTTCAAATATGCTCGACAGGGGTTGAAACAGCCTTTCTTGCAGGCTAACCTAGCCCGTCTGTTAGTGACATTGATATTTGTCTGTGTCCTGTGCTTTAGCCTTCTTTCGAAAAGAGGTAAATGGGGGTGTTATGTTATGTCATGCTTGTCTTTGAGTTCATGTAGTAAATGTAATGTTGCCCTGCCTATAGCTGAACCTGAACCGTATAGTGAGTGTAAAGTCAGGGATAAAAGCTCACCAGTGGGGGGATTCATACAAGTGTTTTAAGGCTGGTTGCTTTGGTTGGTGTAAATCAGGTCTATCATTCTGATTGAAATATACAGCAATGCGATCCCATGTCTGTGAAGCCTCAACAGTTAAGATTGAAAGAACCGTAAACTCAATTTTTCTAAACTCAATCGTTTTGGGCACAAACGATGGCAAGCGCTGGGAGAGACATTAAACTGAGGTGCAGGTGTAACTATGGCCACATCTAAAGTGTGAGCCCTGTGAGCTGTGGGACAGAACAGACGCCCGAGCGGTGAGCTGTATCACGATGGTTCAGGTCTACAACAGTAGACTGCTGGCTCAACATTATGGCTGGGTGAACAGCAGCGCTTTGTGAGCTCTGAGATAGCCCCCTCTACCCCCTTTACTTCTCTCAGCTGTCAGGCCACATTCCTCCCTGCCGAGTCTCCATTTATGGCTGCGCAGAGGAGAGGATAAGAGAGGCAGGCTGCTGTCTTCTCCACTACTAAGCCTGGAGCTTTCTCCCACCCTGGTTCTCTCCTCTGTTTACCTCGCTCCTCTGCTGCTTATCCACGGCTCTCTCCTCACTTCTCTGTGCCACCATGTGCCTTCTATCTTGTATCTACCTAGTTCGCTCACCAGCTCCTTCCGGGGTCCTGTCAAGCAGCGTGGGCTGTCAACCGTGCCACCGTTTGATGTCGTGTCGTCAAGCCAGATTGTCACTCTGTTGGCTCGACAGTAACAAGGGACAGTGTGTCTTCTGTTTATTTCAGATAGCAGTGTGTATTTGGCTTCATGCATGTACAGCTGTCTAATATCTACTGCTCTGGAAGAGAGTGTAACCCAAATGATTTGCCTGTCACTAACCACTGTGTACTGTAGGTCTAAGTGTAATGCAAAAGAGTCATGCTCAATGCAGTAGTTATTTGTGCTAAATAACATACAGTATATCACCATATTTTGTAGCATAAAGCTGCTACAGATAATATATTTTCATTGATAAATTATTACTTTCCATTTTCCATATATGTGATCCAACCAGTGCCAATAGGTGCCAATAAAATCACCCAACTAATCAGAACAACAACCATTTGAGCTTGTGCTTGAATTCACACAATTGAACAAAGCACATGCAAGCATCTTACTTACATTACTTGTTACATTACTTGTTACATTACTTCTTACATTATGTCTTACATACTTCTTACATACTTCTTAAATTACTTGTTATATTACTTATTTTATACTTGTTACATTACTTCTTACATACTTGTTACATTACTTGTTACATACTTGTTACATTACTTGTTACAATAATTCTTACATACTTCTTACATACTTCTTACATCCTTCTTACATTACTTATAACATTACGTCTTACATACTTCTTACATACTTTTTACATTACGTCTTACATATTTTTTACATACTTCTTACATTACTAGTTACATTACTTCTGACATACTTCTTACATTACTTCTTACATTACTTATAACATTACGTCTTACATACTTCTTACATACTTCTTACATTACGTCTTACATATTTTTTACATACTTCTTACATTACGTCTTACATATTTTTACATACTTCTTACATTACTCGTTACATTACTTCTGACATACTTCTTACATTACTTCTGACCTACTTCTTACATACTTCTTAAATTACTCGTTACATTACTTATTTTATACTTGTTACATTACTTCTTACATACTTGTTACATTACTTGTTACAATAATTCTTACATACTTCTTACATTACGTCTTACATACTTCTTACATCCTTCTTACATTACTTGTTACATTACTTCTTTCATTACTTCTTACATTACTTATAACATTACATCTTACATACTTCTTACATTACTTCTTACATTACTTCTTACATTACTTCTGACATACTTCTTACATTACTTCTTACATCACTTGTTACATTACTTCTGACATACTTCTTACATTACTTCTTACATTGCTTATAACATTACGTCTTACATACTTCTTACATACTTCTTACATTACTTCTTACATCACTTGTTACATTACTTCTGACATACTTCTTACATTACTTCTTACATTGCTTATAACATTACATCTTACATACTTCTTAAATACTTCTTACAATACTTGTTACATTACTTCTTACATTACTTCTGACATCTTACTATAGCATGTGTAAGTTGTGAGTCGATGCGTGACCTCATCATCATTTCTGCCTCCGGTGGCCAGAATTATACACATACAGTACCTCTAAACGTACAGTATATCTTTATCAAATATTGTAGGTACTGTAATACACTTATATTGTAGGTACTGTAATACACTTAACTTGTTTCAGTTAAAGGTAAAGTCAGTGATTGTAAGATAAAAAATTGTTTTGTCAAATTCAGCGAATACCTACTCATAGTCCTATAGCTGCCTGTTCGTGCTGAGAAGATAATCTGGTGTTTCTACACCAGATTATGTGTTTCCTATTAGTTAGGTTGAGCACCCTATGGCATTGAAGGGACAAATATCAAATATCAATAGTCTTTCTCCAGAATCCCTGACTATACCGTTAACCCTATTGCTTTATGCCTATTGCAACTGATTAATGGTTCAAATAATGTGGTAAATGTATCAAACTCTACATGTAAGACTACATCTACTGTAAGACTATGCAAAGTTAATTTAACAAAGTTAAGCATTGACGTAACAACACTTACTCCAATTACCTTACTTGTTTTGGATATAAATATATATTCCAAACAAATACGGTATACATATTTTAGTTTTTACTATGATTATGATGTTATAGTTATTGGCCTGGTCTCGTTTTTTGATTTCCAAAAGTCTTCAAACAAACACCAAGACACAGAGATAAAAGTTGATGATGAGAAACCTGGTGATTAAATAGTAGACTACATCAGACATCTCAGTCTCTCCTGTTTCCCCCCTTCTCTCTCTCTCTCTCTCTCTCTCTCTCACGCTCTGACTCACTCACTCACTCACTCACTCACACACACACACACACACACACACACACACACACACACACACACATGCACACACACACCTTTGAGTATGTGCCAAAAGTGTCCAAAATAGATATCAAGTTGCAACTGTGGTTTCTCCAGGCTTTGTAGTGCATTACAGCTCCTTCTTTCTCTTGACACACACACACACTCATACACGAGAACACGCACATACACACACAGACACTCACATACACAGACGACACACACACACAGACATGCAAGAACACACAAAGACAGACACATACACAGAACAGACACACACACACACACATACACACTGCATGTATTCTCTTTCTCACTCTAATCTCTTACGTTCCTCTTTTTCCCATCATCACATCAACTTGTTCAACAATTTAACCATAGTTTCTCCAGTCTACAAAATATCCTCCAAGGCCATTAGCAACATTCTCAAGGTGTTCATGGGCTCATTGGCAAACATCTGGCAAGATATCCAAAGTACTAAATCATCTGCAGTGGACAGATGAATATGTAAACTCTTTGAGATGACTTTGTAACCAAATATCATCCTACAGGAAACAAAACAAGTACACTTTGTACGTACGTTTCTACATTCACTTCTAAATTAGAATATTCAAACATGTTTTATATTTCATTACTAATTTGATAATGTTTGTGAAGGTTGCTGTCAAATGCTAACTTTCATGCAACAATCCTCCATCCAAGGTATCTTCAGTACCCCCACTTTCAACAGTTGAATGTGGGGTATTGGGTAATGTGATACTTTGATGTACAGAAATAATACAATATACTAGTGGTAATGAATTTCAGATCTGTGGAGGCAGGAATTGTAAGCACCTGTTATGGTCAGTATGTCACAGCAAACATCCAGTCTGTAAGTCTCCACTGGCCTAATGCCCCCAGACAGACATGCACACGCACGCACACACACACACACACAGCGTAGGCAAACAACATCAGTCAGGTTGTCTAGTAGAATGTGTGACGGCTGTTACTTGTCATAAAGGTTTATTTCCCTACTCCCACGCAGAGATATTCAATCACAGCCCGTCTCAAACTACCACCTAGAGACAGACACTGACCGACAGAGACACAGCGTACACACACTTACAGATAGACTTGTTTGCATTCTCATACGCTCTGTAGTTGGAAACACATTGTAGCTATGCTGTTCTTAGGAATAGCTAAAACCCATTTTATTTTCTTAAGTGTTCTTGGAGACCTCTTATGTTTGAAACACAACTGTTCTGTAGAGACTGTAGAGACTGTACCCACAGTATCTACTGTGGGTAGAGACTGAGAGGGTAGAGAAGGGTGCACGACGATGAGAGTCTCAGGGGGAAGAGTAGAGGAGTGAGTGTGAGCCACTCGGCAATCATGCGCTCACCAGGTTTAAAGATGAGCTCAGTGATGATGATCCTGTAAACCCTTTGTCAAATTCAGTGACTCTCTCCCTCACTGTCCACTAGAGGTCTGTTCTATGTGTGAGCCGTAAAATAATATGGCGTTTTTTTCTACACAGCCTCTGTAAATGGGAACACAGACAGACCACACCTCTAGACCAATGTGTGTTTAATGTTGGGGATGGAGCTTAGGTGTATTTCTTTTAATGTGAAGTTTGTTCTCCAGAATGGCTTACCTGGGTCTCTACCTTTTAAAACATAATAATGTTTTTTAACACAATTCCATGACCTGTTACACAGCAACTGCAGAGTGTCTGTATGTGTTGGCTTACGTAGACTGTGCTAGTCTGTGATTGAGAACCCATTTGGCTTCCTCGACTAAACCAGCCTGTCATTGAGGGCGGCCTCTTCACTTAAGGGAGCGATAAGAGCTCACAAGTCCGTTTCTGGAGAAGGAAGGAAGGGGAGTGATATATTGAAGATAGTGACCTCCGCCACCAGCGGTCATCAGTTCTGCCACTCCATTTCCTGATCTCTCTAATTGACTTCCTCCTCTTTCTCCATCCCACCCACTCCAGCCCTAGCCTCCGCCGGTGCCCAGGAGCCCGACCCTGCCCACAGCTGTGCCCATGGCAGCTGCTACCCAGCAACGGGAGACCTACTGGTGGGTCGTGAGAGAAATCTGAAGGCCTCATCCACCTGCGGTCTTAGCAGGAGAGAACCTTTTTGCATAGTCAGCCATCTTCAGGTCAGTGTGTGTGTGGAGTACAAATATTATGGTTGCAGATAAGGGCATCATTGCTGAACTGACCTTTGACCTTCCTTTCTGCAGGATGAGAAGAAGTGTTTCTTCTGCGACTCGCGGCGACCCTACGAGCAAACATTCAATGCTATCAGCCACCGCATAGACAACGTCATCACCACCTTCAAAGCTGACCATAAGAAGTCCTGGTGGCAGTCAGAGAACGGTGAGATGGAATAGTCTGGAACTCTTAGTTTGTGTTCCCATTAGCCCTTTAATCTGATGGTGGAATAGCTTTTACAATTAAGTGTCAGGCGTGGTGCAGGCGTGGAGGGCACTCAGGCGTTCAGGGTATTTAATACCGAACAGGAACACACAAAACAGAGGGCTGACATGAAATACGAATCCGACAAAGACTAACTACAGAACACACTAGGGCTAAAATACAGGAAGACCAGACAGACCATTGGAAACACAACGAGCGGTAGGTGAAACTAATCATCCATCAGCAAGGGCAAGAACCGGATAAAAACACAGACTGGAACCCAGGGAAACACAGACTGGAACCCAGGGAAACACAGACTGGAACACAGGGAAACAAGGACTGGAACCCACTGAAACACAGACTGGAACCCAGGGAAACAAGGACTGGAACCCAATGAAACACGGACTGGAACCCACTAAAACACGGACTGGAACACAAGGAAACACGGACTGGAATCCAGGGAAACAAGGACTGGAACCCACTGAAACACAGACTGGAACCCACTGAAACCCAGGAAAACACGGACTGGAACCCACTGAAACACAGACTGGAACCCAGGGAAACAAGGACTGGAACCCAATGAAACACGGACTGGAACCCACTAAAACACGGACTGGAACCCAGGGAAACAAGGACTGGAACCCAATGAAACACGGACTGGAACCCACTAAAACACGGACTGGAACCCACTGAAACGCAGACTGGAACCCATTGAAACACAGATTGGAACCCACTGAAACACAGACTGGAAGCCAGGGAAACACGGACTGGAACCCAGGGAGGAAACAAGGACTAGAATACAGGGAGAAACCATGCAGACCATGACATTGAGAAATAAGGGATGAAGCCACTGTGATGACCTGCAGGGATTATATAATTAGGTACACTGATTTAGTAATGCTTCTGTTTTAGTGATCGTGTGCTTGTAAAATAAATTATACGTTCAAACAATAGTTAGCATGACAAAGGATTAGGAAGGGTCCAACCAGCAGAAACAGAAGCTTTGTGGAAAAGCAAAGAATTCCGAGGGAAAGGCGGACGGAAATGGTGGAGAATAGGAAAGAGGCCGTATCAAAGCCAGAGAGAGGAAGAGAATGACATTTGAATCATTTGAATCATTTATTGGCAGTGTGGCACACTGTACAACTTGTTTTTCACAACACGAACACAAGGCTCATTTCAGCTCTATTTATGAAGCAGCACACAGAGGGACAGTAACATATGGCCCAGGAAGTTGTCACTATATTTACACTCCCGGTTTCTCCATGGCGTCTCCATGGCAATTCCATAGCACCGGTGGCAATTGTGTGGGTACATGTACTGGAAGTAATTGAAGCACAGTGTGCACAATGTGTGTGTGCGTGTGTGTGTGTGTGTGTGTGCATGCTTTCCATGTGGTTTTTCTATCCACACATGTACTGTAGATATATTAGTGTGCACGCATGTTATCAACCTAAACACCACACACACACACACACACACACACACACACACACACACACACTCTATCTCTCTCCCTTCATTCAGACATACACACACATTAATTGTTAAGTGTTTTACATGGTATACATGTGATTTCCATTGGAATGTGTCTGTGCGTGTGCAAATACATACAGTATGTATGCATACACCCAAGAAGACACATGCACAAACGTGCACACACTCATAAAATCATACAGTACATGTACTGTACTCAAGGATGCACATCCAGATACTGTACAGTACACCTACACACAAAACAGATACACCCATACAGTAGGCATACAGAATGTAGGCACACACACACACACACACACACACACACAGTGCCACTATGGAGTGTTCCTGAGAATAATAGTTTTCAGGAAGTGTGTGGGCTTTTTTTTCAGCCTGCTTTCTCCATCTCTTCTGCCAAGACCAAGTGCCTTTTCCTTCCCACAAGCCTTTCCTCCAGCCAAAAGCTCTGCTGGTACTCCACTTACCGCAGACATGGGTTTCCATATCCCATATTCTAGTGTTCATTCATAATCTGTCTGAAGTACAGACGACGCTGGTTCACATGTAACAGTGAATCAATGTAGCCCTGACCTTATTGTTTGTTTCTCTCTGTAGGAAAGTCCAATGTGTTTATCCAGCTGGACCTGGAAGCAGAATTTCATTTTACCCACTTGATCATGACCTTCAAGGTTGGCAAAATCTTTGTCTTCGTCTTGACTTATCTTCTTCTTAAAATGCAAGCAGATAACCTTAACCTGAACCTTAACTAAAGGACAGATTCTAATCAAAATTTTAAGTTAACGTAATTTAAGTCAGACCAGTACTGTTATGAATAAAATAGGCTTTTAAAGTACTGTATCAGCTTAGAAACAAAGTGTAAAGGAAGTGTGCTCAATAGGACACCAGTATTTCAATGAAATGTAGGCTAATACCTTCCCTATTCCCTACAGACATTCCGTCCGGCGGCCTTGCTAATCGAACGGTCAGCTGATTTTGGTCGAACCTGGCAAGTGTACCGTTACTTTGGCTACGACTGTGCCGCAGCTTTCCCCGGCGTCTCCCCGGGCCCTTTGCTTCACGTCGATGATGTTATCTGCGAGTCACGCTACTCTGACATTGAACCATCTACTGGGGGCGAGGTGAGTGCTGATTGGACAAGAGTTATCGTCAGCAGTTAGCCATATCTCTAGATCACACCAACTTTGGATTAGCAATGTGTCATCGTGGTGGTTGCTCTTCCAGGTGATCTACAGGGTACTCGATCCAGCCATCAGGATTCAGGACCCCTACAGCCCCAACATTCAGAGTAAGTCACAATATCGGGTCCCACTGATGGTGATACAGTGCATTGCCATAATACTTTTTATACATATTATTATTTATAACTATCCATTTCTGTAAACAAAACCAATAGTATTTGAGCAATGTCAATACCTAATGTTAAAGAAATTGCTATAGAAGAAATCCTTCACATGATAGTTTACCCACATGTGAACCATCTGGAAAGTTGCATGTTAGACAATGATTTTTATATAGATCATATTTAGTAATATTTGTTGAAGATGAAAACAAGTTGATTGACATCGCTTCAAGCACACAGTATTAGAATGTATTATCATTTAACCATGTCAATCAATCTAACTAGCCAACCATTTAATTGTGAGTTAAAGCCTTTTCTATGAGCTGTCCTTTATGTTGCCGGACAGAAAACATGTGGCCTGATGTGAAAAGCAGCTGTTTCTCTTTCACAATGTCTCCCCCTCATATTTTTACTGGCGAGACACGAGAGCTCATCCAAAGCCCAAGCCCACTTTCCTATGTAGTGGGAGAATTGTTGTTCTCGTTTGAAACATCTCAGCATAATTGGGCCCTCAGAGAGACCTCTGACCTCTTTACTGCTGAAGGGTTGTATTAAGACATTAGCTAACGCAAGTCGTTGTACTCTGAGAGATTGTTTTTAGCATATTTTACAGTTAGTCGCTATGCTGCTGAAAGCTGAATGCATCAGTAGGAACACTGTACCTGTATGGACATAATTATATACAGTGTATCTTCTTGTATGTACTGTACTCTATGGTAAAGTTTAAGTGATTACTGTCTCTCATTAACTAGTTAACCAGTAACTCGAACAAGTTACTACTGACACACAAATACTACTGATTTGCCCAGAACATGCATACCTGTCTATTTTCATTTGTGGTGCACTATTTAAGGCTGAAACACCCCCTTCCCCCTTCCCCCATTATAATTTGCAAAATTGCAAGTTTCACTGCAGCTTGCCACTTTTTTAGAGAGAAAACTTATAGAGAAAACGACCAACATAGTAATACCTAAAGGCTATACATTAATTATTATTTATGCATATCTCTTTGGAATGTCATAAAAAAGCAAATCCAGCAAATCCTGAATGAGTTTAAGTTACTAGTTAACTAGAAGTCTTAAGGGGCCTTGAGCCTTATCTGGTTAAAAATAGGTGTACATACAGTACATCATAGAGTATACCACACACTGCATAGTGTTCTGTGAATGAACATCTCTTTTCTTGTATGGCCTATTCACCTACAGCAGGTATGGGAAACAGGGCCCTAGGTGGAAGAACAATGTCAGCGTTTGTATGAGTGGGGGGGGGGGGGGTGTTTTGTGTGTCAAGGTCTTGACGGACAAAACAGGCCTGTGTACACTATACAGTACGTGTGTGAAAGGATATCACACACGTACTGCAGATCTGCTTGCCCATATTGCTAGCAGCTTTTCATCTTCCTCTGGATCTCAGAATGTGAATATCATTGACCATCCATCCAGTAGGTTCAATGAGAATGCTAGCTTAATACCCAAATGCAGCTCCTTTTAGTTTACTGTAGGCTTATGAGCTACTGTGATGTCTCTCAATGTGCCCGTGTGGAAAGGTGTGTGCGTGTGTGTGAGACAGCTGTGTGTTTGTGTGTGTGTGCGTGCATCTACACCAGAAGCAATGTATTCTATGCTGCTGAACAGCTGGCCGATGACAGATATATACAATAGAAAATGTCTCGTCTAACACAAGCTTGCTGGGTTCAGACTAACACCTGGGTTAACCTAGCTAGCAGCATGCAGACAGACAGCCCTTGTGAGCAAAGGCTGCCTTACCCTGTGTAAACCAGCTCACAACAACAAGTCTTTAGCATAGAGCATCTAGCTTATGTGGAAGTGAACTACAGTACTGAGGCCTATTGGACATCATTCAGCTCATTCAGCTCGTACAAACCTTCTTCCGCTGCTTCTCCCTGCCCAGACCTTTTCCCAATCATGAACCCCTTAATCCCAAATGACCTCAGTCTGTCCCAGGTCAGTAATCATTGTTCACCCACAATGCTTAAGGAGACTTGGCACCATTATGCGCTCTGGGCAGGATGGGGGAAGGGGTTTGTGTGTGTGTAGGTGTGTGTGTGTCTTGTGACTGTTTGATATATCTACTATTCTTTTTTCCTAAATGATGCCAACATACTCAAAATATATACTCATGGCACTTAGCTTGGGAAGCAGAGAGATCTTAGAGCGTATCTTTCATTTGCTCTGGCAGATATGTCTGGCCAACCTCTATATTCAGCCATGTTCTCAAACCTGGCAATTGGGAAGGCCAATCACAGTCAGTATCTAATATGGGGCAGGTTTGTTAGGATGACTACAGGGGAGCACTGTTGAGGCATTTTAATAAACCATGTTATGTTGCTCTAATGGGTTTACAATGTCAATAAATATGTACTGTATGTGGTGCTAAAATAATATTTAAAGGAGTCATTTCATGCTCATTCTCACTTGTTGACACAGTTCCTTGACTTCTCAAAGCAATGTAGTTGACCAGCTTGGGTGAAAATACCACATAGTTTATGTGGAATAGCACGATCTCAACCACAACTCTCAAAAAACGGTCAGACTTCAGTGACTGTTGCTTTAAATTTAACAAGCCGCTGCCCACCCCACCTTCCACGTATGTGTTGCAGTGAGGCTAAGACTGCTTTACTGCTAGTACTCAAACGTGGTTTGAACATAGTTTTATGGGTTTTGAACCACATATGGCTTATTTTCAGCAGTGTTTTCAAGGTGTTAATATTGCGCATTAATTCCACCTCGCCGTCAAGACTACAGTAAAGGATACGGGAGGCAGAATGTAGTTTGTTGTTATTCGTGTCAACCACATTAACACAGCAGCAGCTAGTCACACAGCCCTGTGAAGGAACAGGGGTGGTACGTTTTGATTACTAGCCATGTATCTACTAAGCACATTATTTCATGAATGAAGGTTAAATTATACCATAGCACAACATCGCAGCCATACTTGCCCGCCAAACAGCCATGTACCCAAAAGCACCTATTAATTAATGAATGAAGGGTTATTTAGCATGAAACCGCTTACTTCTACAGGGTTATGATAGATAGGTGGCTAGCTGCTAGCAACAACACAAAGTGATATTCGGTTAAACAAGAAACGTTAAAGTTAAAGACATATTCTATTTTTGTTCTACACACGGACATAACGTTAAATGTTTTGTATGATATGACCGATCACTGACCCAGATAAAAGCATTATTACTTGCGGTACAAAAACGGCAATCCGTTTCCGTCAGGGGATACAATTTCGGTATGACACGTGAGTGTGTCTTTATCAATGAACAATGTTTAGGTTAAATAAATCAACACAACATTATTTAAACAACCTATTTCTAATCCGTTTACTGTTTCTGAACAATAGCCTATATTAATCTAATGTAGTTATTGATGTGCACAGTGCATCACATTTGATAAAATGCCTGTCCTGCATAGGGCTGTCGCGATAACCGCAATATTGCAATACCGCGGTGTTGCTAACCAACCGCAGGCCGTGGAAAGCAACCGCCGGTACCGCAAACCACAATGTTTACATTTTATTTTTTTCATGAGGCTAGCCCATCGAATATGACGTCTGATCTAGGGCGTGTGCGCTATCTA